>CM069903.1:178883428-179058428 GCA_036172215.1 Camellia granthamiana
ATTACTAATTTGCAATTTTCTCCAGGAATACGTGACATTGTTAGCCACGTGCAAGCAAAGGAGGGCATGTCCAGTCCGTTTCAAAAAATGGCAGTCTCTTGTTCGTTTGATTAATTTCTAAATTCTGTGTATTTAAACTTTTGGTACTAGTAAATGCGTCAGGATCCTCTGGAGTGTGAATCCTACAATGATCTCCTAAAGTGGTTCATCCAAGGATTGATATTAAGCCTCACCAAAACGACGTTGTTTTGGTGAGCAATTTCAAAAAAAAAAAAAATTCAGAATTCAAAATATCGAATTGTTCCTGTGAAGCATTACAGAGAGAGAGAGAGAGAGAGAGAGAGAGAGAGAGAGAAGAAGAAGAAGAAGAAGAAACTGAAAATATTAGGGCTTTGAAAAAACAGAGTGAGAGAGTGACAAGAAGATAAACCCACCTCTGTGGATCTATGCTTGTATTTGTATTTTTTTTCCTAGCAAGTTATTGGGCATCAAATTGAAGAGAGAAGGCATGAAGGTGGGTTTTGAAGGAAGAAAATACTCTAGCTGGCATTGGAGAGAAGGCATCAAGTTACAAGTTGATCTTCTTCTTCTCTCTCTCTCTTCTTGTCTCTCTCTCTTTTGGTAACTTGGGCATCAAATTGAAGAGAGAAGGCATGGAGATGGGTGTATCTTCTAAATAGGATATATTCACAAAAAATCCAAAGAAATCACAAAGGATATATATATAAATAAATCCATAGAAATCCAAACAAACCCAGCTCGAAAAATCCAAAGAAATTAAAAATAAATACAAAAAAATAAAAGGAAATATTCACAAACAAGGTTTTAAAACCCGGACCGGACCGGCCGGTTCAACCGGTTGAACCGGTGACCGGAGGGGGCTCCGGTCCGGTCTACCCACCAAAACCGGCCATCATCAAAAACCGGTAGATTTAGTGAAAACCGGTGAACCCACCGGTTAAACCGGTGAACCGGTTGACCCGGCACCGGGTTGATCAAACCGGACCGGTCCGAAAATTTTTTTTTTTTTTTAATTTTTTCTTTGTTTTTTTATTTTCTTTCTTTCTTTTCTTTCTTTCTTTCTTTCTTATTATATATATATATATATATATAAATATAAGAATATAAGAATATAAGAAAATTTTAATTTGAAACTCTTTTTCAAGGGTCTCCTCTTGTGAGGAATCCCATTAAGAGCTTGATGAAATTATTGTGAAAGTCTTCACCTATTTATAAGAAAAAAACTCTTTCAAAAAAACTCAAAAAATCCATGTGGGATTCAATCAAATGTATTGGAGGGAATATTGAAATTTTGATATCCCTCCAAAATTTTTGCTCTCCTTTCAATCAAATTATTTGAATTAAAATCATATGGAGGGAATATTAAATATTTGATTTCATCTTCCAAAATTGAAATTAATAATATTTTAAAATGTATTATTATATTTTTCAGTAAAAAAAATATTAGGACAAATATTTGAGATAATTTAATATTTTTAATTTATAATTTTATTGCTTATATTTTTATTTAAATATAATTTTAATATATTTATTACGTCACGGTTCGATTCCGGTTCGATTCCGGTTTGATTCCGGTTGAACCGGTGACCCGTCCACCCGGTCCCTTTTCCGGTTCACTCACCGGTCCGGTTTTTAAAACATTGTTCACAAACCCAACTCCTAAATAGGATATATATATATTCACATATGTATGAACACAAACACAAATCAGAGAAAAAAATAAAGAAAAGAAAAGTAAAACTGTTGGAGTATGGCAGGGAAGGCGTCGGCGGTGGGGTGGTAGCGGCGGTGGTAGAGCGGCGGGGTAGGGGCGGCTCCTCCTCTTCTCTCCTCTCTCAGCCCTTTTCTCTCTCTCTCTCTCTCTCTCTCTCTCTCTCTCTCTCTCTCTCTCTCTCTCTATCTCTATCTCTATCTATCTCTTCCCCAGAAACTGAATGAAAAGTGAAAAATTTTGAATTTTGAATTTTGAATTTTTTTTTTCAATTTACTCACCAAAACGACGTCGTTTTGGTGAGGCTTAATATCAGAACTTGGATGAACCACTTTAGGAGATCACTGTAGGATTCACAGTCTAGAGGATCCTGACGCCTAGTAAATTGTGCAGATTGTCCAGACTTCTACGCATATAAATGTGTAGAAGTCAAATGCCATGTTTGCGGAGTCTCGTAATACAGTGTTTAGTCGACGAATTTGTTAAGGAATTTAAAATGAAAAATGAAAAAAACTAAATAAACATATGCGTGATGACGAGCGGATGGTTGCTGATTGATTTTCTCCAATTCACCAATCTAGCAGACAGATGGCGGATTTGAGATTCTTTTGGCCGCAACCGAACCGCCAAACCGCGAGCACCCATAGTAATTTATAAGACTTTGTGTTTTCAGTTTTTTTAAATATTCTGTTTGTGTTTTCAATTTAAAAAGAATTTAAATATACTATTGAAAAAAAGTTTTCAACTTGAATATCTTTTTTGAATTGAAAAAAATAAACGTATTATTTATTTATATTTTTTGGTTTTTATATCTATCTCTAAAAATAATAAATAGAAAATATGACATATGCTGGTTGATTTTTATTTTCAAAAATAGATATAGATGTAACAATACAAAGACATACAATCTCTACTACAAGTCTGTTCATAATTTTGGTGATTTGAATTGTTTTATGTTTTAAGAACCACAGATTGTAATATTTTATGTGAATGAGACATGTTGTGATTGTAGTATGTGGATGAGACATGCAGTCAGGGGCGGAGGCACGTGAGGCCTAGAGGGGTCACGTGCCCCCCTCAACTTTTGAAAAATTATTTTTTTTACCCCTAATAAAAATATATATTTCAATTTAATCCAAGTAATATCTTGAAATTTTTATATCACTATTTTCTTTACTTTTTTTAATAAAAAAATGTTTAATTTATCACTTGAAATGTTTAATTATGCTAAAAAAAATTCTTATAAATTTTATAGTCGAGAAATGTTATATATCACTGATATTTTGTCACTATTTTATATGATCTCTTATACGACACATAATTATTATACAATTAATGACAACTAATAATATATTGTCATGGTATTCAATTATTCAAAACGGTGAAAAAAACAAGTAATATATATAATAGCCTCTGTATATTATTTATTCATCATTTTCTCATTTCTTTCTCTATCCTCACTATATCTCTTTATGTGTGTGCATCTTAATATAATTTTGTTTTCATATTTTATGAGGGTATATGTAATTATTTTTTAAACCGTGATGATCATCATATATAAAATAAATTAATAACAATAAAGATAGTGATTAGTTAACTTGACTTTATATTTAAATTTAATTTTTGCATCGCATTAATTTTTAGTCCTACCATCAAATAAAAATTAAGTTAAATTATGATTTTTGTTAAGATTTTAATTCAAAGGAGCCCCTTCTGAGACAAAATCCTAGCTCCGCCACTGCATGCAGTGATTGTGATATTCTAAAGTTTTAAACTTTCTTGCTTTGAATGAGGCATGCAATGATTGTAATATTTTTTTAAGTCATTGACTGTAATACGTTTTTTTTTTTTGTGTGAAAAAGTGCACAAGTTGAATTATGTTGAAAATTTATAAAATTTTAAACCGCAAAACCAATTCGCATCCATCCACCAAACCGTCAATCCACTCAATCCACATACGCCGGATTGGCGGACGGATGCGGATTGATTTTCTCCAATCCGCCAATTTGGCGGACAGATGGTGGATTGGAGGTTCTATGGCCGCAACCGACCTGCGCCCACGCCTAGTTCACAACACATGCAAACAATTTTAGTTAAATAAGTCAAAAAAAACTAAAGAGTTAAAAGTTCTATTTCTCATCAATTAAAAAAGTCAAAGAATCACTCAACTTCAGAGATGGATATATATATATTTTAAAGATTGTACAAAAACATTCAAACAAAAAAAATTACTAAAAAAACCAACCTCAAATTAGAGATGAGCAGCGGATATACTGATTTGTCCAAACCAACTGAACCAAACCAATCTGCCGCATTTTGGACGGATGCACGATGACGAGCGGACAGTTGTGGATTGATTTTTTTCCAATCTGTCTAGTTTTAGACGGATGGCGGATTTGAGGTTCCTTTGGCCGCAACCGAACCGCCAAACCGCGAGCACCCCTAGTAATTTGTAAGACTTTGTAGTTTCAATTTGTTTAGATATTCTGTTTGTGTTTTCAATTGAAAAAGAGTTTAAATATTTTGTTGAAAAAGTGCTTTCAACTTGAATATATTTTTTGAATTGAAAAAAATAAATGTATTATTTATCTATATTTTTTAGTTTTTAAATCTAACTCTAAAAATAATAAATAAAAAGAATGATATATGCTGGTTGGTTTTTGATTTTAAAAACAGATATTGATGTAACGAGATGCATACAATCTCTACTACTACTTTGTTCATGGTTTTGGTGGTTTGAATTGTTTTTATATTTTAAGAATCACATATTGTAATACTTTATGTGGATGAGGCATGCTGTGATTATAATATTTTAAAATTTCGAACTTTCTTTCTTTGGATGAGGCATATAGTGATTGTAATACTTTTTTAAGTCATTGATTGTAGTATTTTTTTTTTAGGAACTGCACAAGTTGAATTATGTTAAAAATTTATAAAATTTTAAACAGTCAAATCGATTCGCATCTATCCGCCAATCTGCTCAATTCACATCCGCCGGATTGGCAGACGAATACGGATTGATTTTTTTCAATCCGCCAATCTGACGGACGATGGCGGTTTAAAGGTTCCGTGATCGCAACCAACCCGTACTCACCCCTACCTCAAATAACCTTTAAAACTTTTTAAATACACACGCACAGAAGGTTGTTTGGGATGTTCTAAATAAGTGCACTTTTTGACTTTTTATGAAATATGGGTTGGGTTTGAAATGATGTGGTAGAGAGGTGATGTGACTTAAATAAGATGATGTGACTTAAATAGGATAGTGACTTTTTGACTTTTTAGATTTTTTATGGAATGCCAAACTTAACCTTAATCCTTTATGCGTCATGAACCATTTCTATCCATAAGATACTTTTGTATTTTAAATTTGTGAAGGAATTTGTAAGACGAAAAAAGAATTGTTAAAAAAATTAACCTTTTACTAATTTACCAGTTTCATTAAACCAGAATTTCCACTTGAGAAGTACTACTCTTGTTTTTGTAGCAAAAAGTAAGTCATGAAACTGAATTAATCATTAGTTTTCAAGTCAAGATTGCAATGATGTGCAACAAAAATTGAATTATTCTTTTGTTAAAGGGATTGATAAATTGAACTGGTCGTCCATGCATGCATGGCAAGCAATATTATCCTTATTTGCAATAAAACAATCACGTGGTCAAGTATTTTCAGTTTTAAATTTTTTGTCCTGTTTTCTTGTCTAAAATATTTATAATGATTGTGAAAATTTTAAAATATAAAAATTTATAAATATATTTCATAAGAAGAGTTTAGTGAAATTTAAAACAGAAGATCATGTTGTTATATGATTCTTTATTTCAAAATACATGTTATCTTATTTTAAATTCTCATCTTACCGTGGTGATGTGACAAATTAATGTTGTGTTTGATTGAGAGATTTGGGAATGAATTTGAAAAGGAGAAGGGAAAAAGTGTGTAAAACTATATGAAATGTAAGTATGTTTTATTGATATTTCACCTTATTTTTTTCTTTTTCTTTTCAAATTCATTTTCAAATCTCCTAATCAAACACAATGTAAGTGAATTTTAATTGGTAAGAATTCCACAACGTCCAGTATGAAAAAGAGATTTTTGATAGCTAAACCATGCAACTTGCAAGTATCACCCCTGATCAGCTTGTTCATTAACAAGGTGAGAAAGCAACGACTGCATTTATTTTATTCATTGACTATTTATTCAATAAATATCATATATATTTATTTATTTAATTATGACCTTTATCATACTCAAGATAAATCAATTATATTTTTAGGAGGGAAATTGATAAAACAACAACGTAGCCCGTTATAATTCCTATCAACTGGGCAGGCACTTGCGTACCACATTGTTACTACTGTCATTCAATGAATGCCAAATTTCAAACCACAAACGTGGGCAATCACAACAAATAATTAACAGGAGAGAGAACATCATAATTTATTAAACACGGTGTTTGTTACAATTTAAAAGAGGTAATTATATTTTATTTTAATTTGAAAGTTTATATCAGATTATTTGATGTAATTTTTACTTAT
Source organism: Camellia granthamiana (assembly GCA_036172215.1). Classification (NCBI taxonomy): domain Eukaryota; kingdom Viridiplantae; phylum Streptophyta; class Magnoliopsida; order Ericales; family Theaceae; genus Camellia; species Camellia granthamiana. The sequence continues at coordinate 178,889,697 of CM069903.1, forward strand.
AATTTATTAGGTAGAAATAACTTAAAAGTTTAAAAAAAAAGTTGATTATTTAAAAGTTAAGAAAGATGTGTTTTTAATGTTTACTTTTTAATTACTAAATTTTAATTTCTAGTAAGCCGCACCAAATACGACGATAGTAAGCTTAGGGGAGAGAGGTCTTTTCCCCTGACCCCAAATACTCCTTATATATAAGCACTCTAAAAACATTTGGAAAAATAACATCTTAGTGGACATTTAGAAACTTAATTACAAATTAACGATATGGTATATAAATATTAATAATTAAAATTTTAAATTTTTTCTCGAGTTTGTAATAATTTTGTAAAACAACCACGGTGTGGTAATGAGCAATACTTTTTCTTTTTTTTTTTTTGGTTACAAAAAAAAAGGAGTGGTTCAGGCTTAGTTAGACTCTAGTCCTGAACTAATAAATCGTTTGATGCGAAATTTAAGGGTGTTACACTAATGGGAGACTCGAATCCAGGTAAAACAAGTTTTGGGTCTCGTTCCTATCCACTGAACCCAACCCCAGGGGCAGTAATGAGTAATACTGTATCTATTTAAAATCTTACTAACAATCATACTAAAAATATACACGTCCAAATATCATTGAATGTTTAAATGTCATTGTTTTTTTTTTACAACAATCACATTTGGCATCTTGCATTTTTAATAAGATTTTTGGAAAGATTATTAGTATGCGTAAAATTATTCTTGTGATAATTCCCTCAAAACATTTTAGATTAACACTGTGGTACACGTGGATAATGATTATTACAAATAATAGTATCTTATTGGAGGTAGAAAAATAATATATAAGTCCATTTTGAAAACTCACTTTTTAGACCCAATGATATATAAATGAAATAATTGATGGATGATTAGAAAAAATATGAGAGAAAGATTCCAATAATATATAAATAAAATAATTGATGGATAATTAAAAAAACTATGAGAGAAATATTTGCCTTAAATATTTAAAATAATGCCAAATCATTAATTTTTTTTTTTATAAAAATAGCTTCTTTTTTTTTTTATTACTTCAATAACACTACTTTTTGAAGTGTATACATATCTTAAGACAATGTACAACAGGGGTGTTTTGGGAAGTAAATAAAAAGTTAACTTTTAGTTTTTTATCTATTTTGGGTCACATCATCTCTCACATTTATTACCCATAAAAAAACAAAATAAACTAAAAAAGTTAAAAAATTAATTTTTTACCAACTTCCCAAAACATCACATAGTCAACGTGACATACTTCAATAACACTACTTTTTCAAGCGTACACATATGTTAGGGAAATTATTCAATACTTCTGGAGCACCACGTGTCTATATTTCAAGCCAATTAAAAAAAAAAAAAATTGTTCCCTCATCCCCAACATAAATTATGGGTCCTTACGCCTCTTCACAAATTATTTTTCTTTGGATAACTAAGTCATATTATAACCAAAAAAGATAGATATACAATGAAATTCAATACACATCCTTTGTAGGGAGAACAAACATAAACAAAGAAATAAACTACTCCCTCAAAAGAAACAAACTAAGCCTATAGACGACAAACACACCAAACACAACAAAGGATTCAAAATTTCCCTCTAGCACTCTTCAAGTAATGAAGTTTCGCTTTGAGTTTTCTTCAGTTATCCTCCTTTGTAGTCTCCTCATTAATGGGATCACTTGGAGATGGACTCCCTCTACTTTGTAGGCTCTTTGTTTGACACAACAACTCTTGATTTAATTCTCCATTTCCCAACTCTCCCATGTCACATGATTCAAGGACATGAAAAGCATTAGATGTTGATGGGGTGAAACACTACGTCTCTCCCTCTTTGTTTATCACTGTCGTTGAACCTTTCCCACCATCTCCCCCTTTTTTCTTCACCACTTCCCATTTGGTTGGAACTTGTATGTTAGTCTCCTTGACTCTCCACTCTTGTTTGGAAGATGGAGGGTTCAAGGTCTTTGGCTTCTGAGGACACAAATTAGTGGTATGACCAAAAGTCTTACAATCATCACACCTTTGAGGCTTCCATGGAACCTCAACTTGAATCTCATATGGGTCACCATAACCAAGATTTATTTTGAAAGACCTAGGGATCTCTTTATTTGCTGGCACTTCAATACATATTCTCGCAAACGTAAGTCTGCTTCTCTTGAACGTAGGCTCATCCAAATAAAGAGGAGTTCCCATGATGCTAGCAATGTAACCCAAACCTTCTTCAGTCCAAAGCTCCAAAGGAACATTATACAACTTCACCCACAACGGCACACTCGAAAATTCACACTTTGTTAGTTTTAGTCCAGGTTGTCATTTTTTAACAACAATCAATCTAGCCCCAACGTAATAGGGGCCATCTTCCAAAATTTTGTCTATAGCCTCTTCACTTTTTACTTTAAAAATAAAAAACCCATTATCAATGGAGACAACATCCTCAAGCAAATTTTCCCAAAGTTTCGTTGCCCAAGTTTTCACATAATGGAAAGAGAATCTTTTATCAATGAAGTATCCAACCAAGGCATTTTCCCAATGAGAAAAGCCTTTTTTTGAGATCTCTATAGGGACATTGTACATGCCATCTACTAGGTTCTCAATCTTATGGGCACCTATTTTATACTTCATTTTTGACACCTTGTTAATCTCTTCTTTAAGTAAAGAGCTCCAAGCTTGTAGAGGCTTACCTGATATAGCAGTTGTATCACCATCAAGACATTCATCCTTGCTAGATTATGTGTCTTCCATATGTAGTTCAACGAAATCTTCATTACTACAAGCTCGCACATTTTCAACACTCTTCCGTTGCTTGGTACCAATTACTTCTCTCCTTTGATTAGCATTGGGTGAGCCAAGTTTATTTGACATTATCGTTTCATTTGCCGCCAGTGGGGAAACAATAGCCACTTTTGGCCACTGCTCAAGATCAGTTAGCACTCTAGTTGGTGTGTTCCATGCATTAGGTATTTGGTGCTGCTTTGATGATTGCTCAGTTGAGGCTTGCATTTCCACATTCATTTGCAACCCTGGTGTACCAAGATTTCCATACAAACATAGATCGACACAATCACACTCGATTGAGCTATCTTCCGATTCCACATCCCTTAATCCCCTTTTGTTTTCATTTGAGGGCCTTTGCCATGGTCCCACAAAATCTCCAGCTATGAGAGATTTGGGGGCTACTCGGATACGTGTAGACCTGCGGGGGAGTACAGCAGGCATCTCATCGGTAGATATTTGAGCATCCACCTGATTATCAAACTCCTTCAAGGAGACCTTGGTTGATTTGCACTTAGCAGATTTACATTTTGATTTACTCTTGGCTAATTTGCTCTTAGCTAGTTTGCCCTTCTTCATTGATAGCTTGCTGCCCTCTCTGTCTCTCTCTTTGTCCCTCTGTCTCTCTCTCTCTTTCTCCTTAATCATCTTGTGACTTCTCAGTAACAGAAGTTCACTTAGGCATTTTGTCGAACAGGTTGAAGGCAAGACCAGCAAAGAATCGATTTTTCAAAGCTTTAGTGTATCAGTTCATGCCAAATGGGAGCTTGGAGAAGATGTGTACAGCTACGGACTTCGCCTGTTGGAGCTTTTCACTAGAAGAAGACCTGCAGATGATTCATTCAAAGACAATCTAAACCTTTCACAACTTTGTCAAAATGGCACTGCCCAGGTTTCTGATTTCACCATCAAGCTGAGATTCAAATCAGAGCTTCTCTCGATTATTTTTTTCGTTTTTTAGTGTGAGTGGCGCCAACGAAGCTGGAAATGGATAAATGGAGTTTATGAAGTGCGCTCTTCACAAATTAAAACCTTATGAAATACTATGTGTACATACTCCGGATATCTTAAGATAATGTACGACACAGTCAACATGACATACTCTTTTATTCTTTCCCCTTCCTCCAGGTGATATGGCAAGATTCTCAGTAAGGACGAGATAGATAGCATGGGGTGGTTGTATATGATTCTCTGTAATTGAAATGTGTATGCTTACAAATTTTCATTTGTTTGCGTTGAGACCGATTTGGTTTAATTTGTGAAAGATGGAAAGAATCATCTTGACCACAAACAATATTATAATTGGGGGAAGGATTAAGGAAAGACCATACAGCCACACCAACCAGAAGCTTGAAATCTTGAAGAATTCAATGGTGACCTAGAACTTTGGCACATTCTCTTTCATAGTAAAAGCATAACTGGCAAAGAAAGCAGCCAGGCCAAGCAAGGGAAGTGCCCGGGAACAAAATGACCATTTATTAATAATCGACCATAAGGGAAACAGTAGCCCAACCATACTCGTTGTGAATGCGACTGTCATAAACATGGCGGAGTAGAAAGCAACAGGGATTCGATCAGGACACAATATTATGTCTCAAACACTGAAAGATTCATTTTTAGAGTAAGAGCGGTTTAAATTGAAAACACTTGTATATGTGGAGCCGCCAATTAGAACCGAGCCTGTCAGCAACGAATAGAAATTTGAGAAGCCCTTGTTTATGTTTTTCTCGATGATCTGAGAATTTCGGTGTTCCTTTCTTTGAATTTGAACTTGTGCAAAGAGAGACAGTGAGGGCTCACCTCGATTACACTGTCAGCAGGAACAGGTCGATTTTCACGGTGATCATGATACGCACCGATATGACCGTCCTCGGTCGCAGGGGTCTCTTTAAAATCAGTGCTGTTGTCGTTTATGGCAGCCTCGGACATCAGTGTCTGAGCCATATCCATTTGATGGTGTGGAAGAGGGACGTAGTGCTCCGGGAGGGGAGGGAAGGGTTCAATATGCATGGTATTTATAATTGTGGTTGAGTTCATGCAATTTCACATAAAAGAGAGAGAAAATTCAATAATGTTATGTTTAGTTCGGGGATTTAAAAAGGACAAAGAAAAAGAAAAAAAATGTATGAAATTAGGTAAAATTTAAGTATATTTTATTTGCATTTTACTTATTTTTTCTCTTTCTCTTTCTAAATCCCTTTCTAAATTCTCTAACCAAACACAACATAAATGTATCTATTGGAGTTTATACACGTTCTTGGCACGAAAGATAATGCAATTTCAAAGATGGTGGTTCTTCTTTTGCTTTGTATTTGTATTTGTATTTTAGTTTAATTGCATTTTGAGTTTCTAAAGTATGAATCTTCTGTTATTTTTACAACTAATGTTTAAATTGTATTATAATAGAGTTTGATTTTTCTTTTTTATATATTAGTGATTAAATTCACAATTTAAATATTGGAGTTTAAAATAACACGAGATTCATATTTTGGAGACTAAAAATGTAATTAATCTTTATATGTTTATGAGTGTTGATTTTGTTATTAATTTCTTTCTTTTTTCTTGATTTAAATTTGGGTAAATTACACCTTTTAGCCTAATAATTATTTGGAGACTAAAAATGTAATTAATCTTTATATGCTTATGAGTGTTGATTTTGTTATTAATTTCTTTCTTTTTTCTTGATTTAAATTTTGGTAAATTACACCTTTTACCGTAATAATTATTTGGAGACTAAAAATGTAATTGATCTTTACATGTTTATGAGTGTTGATTTTGTCATTAATTTCTTTCTTTTTTCTTGATTTAAATTTTGGTAAATTGCACCTTTTACCTTAATAATTATTTTTGTTTAGTCACAGGTGAACTTATTGATGCAAAATCATTATTTAATAAGTATAATACAAAATTCATAACTACCTAGGATTTAAACTCCTATAGTTGAGGCAGTGTTTAATGATGTTGCAAGTTCACTATTTACCACTAATGTTTAAATTGTATTATAATAGAGTTTGAGTTTTCTTTTTATATATTAGTGATTAAATTCACAATTTAAATATTGGAGTTTAAAATAACACGAGATTCATATTTTGGAGACTAAAAATGTAATTAATCTTTATATGTTTATGAGTGTTGATTTTGTCATTAATTTCTTTCTTTTTTCATGATTTAAATTTTGGTAAATTACACCTTTTAGCCTAATAATTATTTGGAGACTAAAAATGTAATTAATCTTTATATGTTTATGAGTGTTGATTTTGTTATTAATTTCTTTCTTTTTTTGATTTAAATTTTGGTAAATTACACCTTTTATCCCAATAATTATTTTTGTTTAGTCACAGGTGAACTTATTGATGCAAAATAATTATTTAATAAGTATAATACAAAATTCATAACAACCTAGGATTTAAACTCCTATAGTTGAGGTAGTGTTTAATTTTTTTTTTTTTTTTTTGATCAGCAAAGAAAAATTTCATTAACAGCATGAAATTAAAGTTACAGGAAGATGACATGCATCGAGAGAGATTCGGAAAGTGCAAATTACCCGTACTACTGCTACTCGCATCCATACAACCAACCCCTTGGCCTCACGTTTTTTTTTTTAAAACAAAAAAAGTTAAGGACTTAACTATAAAGTAAAATACATGAATCCCCACAAAATTAACCCAAAAAAAAACCCAAGCCAAAGCCAAAACCCAACACCAAATCCAAGGCTGCTTCACTCCCAACGCCCCTCTGCTATTTTTTAAACTTTTCACCTATGCTGCTACACCTCCCAACACCCACCTGCTACACTCCCACGCCTGACAACACTATACCAAGCCAAGACCCACGTCTGCTGCACGCTCCGTTGCTTCAACTTCCAACGCCCACCTGCTACACGCCTGCTGCACGCTCCACTGGAAACACTTCCTGCGGAAAAACTACATAGCCACTGCGACCAAGGATGAAAAACTCCATGGCTGGAAACACTCCGGAAACACTCTCATCATAGAGTCCCATCTCTCTCATCATTTACACCACACCACACCTCAAGCCTTGACCGAGAACTATGGCCCGAACACACCTCCATCCGTTAATGCTCACCCACGCCAACTCCTCCCTGTACTACATTGCCCCCTTGTGCCGACTCCTCCCTTCACATTAGCACACCTACTAGTAATTTACCACACTATGAGAAGCAGTATTGGAATCAAACTTCCGTTACAATTCTGATCAGGCCTCCACTAGTATACTCTAACACAGCCGCTACAAAAACTTGTAAGATGACGACCCAAACACCGATCAACCACTGAGACACCTCCATACATCTGGATGAAAGTTCACCCCTCAAACTCCTACTCGCGAAAGAGCGCAAAAATGAATATCCTAACCAAAGTTGGACGTCCTCTAGCCGGTCCAACACCAACCACCAAACCAAAGGTAGTGTTTAATGATGTTGCAAGTTCACTATTTACCACTAATGTTTAAATTGTATTATAATAGAGTTTGATTTTTCTTTCTTATATATTAGTGATTAAATTCACAATTTAAATATTGGAGTTTAAAATAACACGAGATTCATATTTTGGAGACTAAAAATGTAATTAATCTTTATATGTTTATGAGTGTTGATTTTGTTATTAATTTCTTTCTTTTTTCATTATTTAAATTTTGGTAAATTACACCTTTTATCCTAATAATTATTTGGAGACTAAAAATGTAATTAATCTTTAAATGTTTATGAGTGTTGGTTTTGTTATTAATTTATTTCTTCTTTTTTTTTTGATATAAATTTTGGTAAATTACACCATTTATCCTAATAATTATTTTTGTTTAGTCACAGGTGAACTTATTGATGCAAAATAATTATTTAATAAGTATAATACAAAATTCATAACTACGTAGGGTTTAAACTCCTATAGTTGAGGTAGTGTTTAATTATTTTTTTTGATCAGCAAAAAAAAAAATTTCATTAACGGCATGAAATTAAAGGTACAGGAAGATGACATGTATCGAGAGAGATTCGGAAAATGCAAATTAACCGTACTACTGCTACTCGCATCCATACAACCAACCCCTTGGCCTTACGTTTTTTTTTTTAAACAAAAAAAGTTAAGAATGACTTAACTATAAAGTAAAATACATGAATCCCCACAAAATCAACCCACAAAACCCTAAGCCAAAGCCAAAACCAAAACCCAACACCAAATCCAAGGCTGCTTCACTCCTAACGCCCCCTGCTATTTTAAAAACTTTCACCTAAGCTCCTACACCTCCCAACACCCAGCTGCTACACTCCCACGCCTGACAACACTATATCAAGCCAAGACCCACGCCTGTTGCACGCTCTGCTGCTTCAACTCCCAACGCCCACCTGCTACACGCCTGCTGCACGCCCCGCTGGAAACACTCCCTTGACCGGAAAAACTCCATAGCCACCACGACCAAGGATGAAAAACTCCATGGTTGGAAACACTCCAGAAACACTCTCATGATAGAGTCCCATCTCTCTCATCATTTACACCACACCACACCTCAAGCCTTGACCGAGAACTATGGCCCGAACACACCTCCATCCGTTAATGCTCACCCACGCCAACTCCTCCCTGCACTACATTGCCCCCTTGTGCCGACTCCTCCCTTCACATTAGCACTCCTACTAGTAATTTACCACACTGTGAGAAGCAGTATTGGAATCAAACTTCCGTTACAATTCTAATCAGGCCTCCACTAGTATACTCTAACACACCCGCTACAAAAACTCGTAAGATGACGACCCAAACACCGATCAACCACTGAGATACCTCCATACATCTGGACGAAAGTTCACCCCTCAAACTCCTACTCGCGAAAGAGCGCAAAAATGAATATCCGAACCAAAGTTGGACATCCTCTAGCCGGTCCAACACCAACCACCTAACCAAAGGTAATGTTTAATGATGTTGCAAGTTCACTATTTACCACTAATGTTTAAATTGTATTATAATAGAGTTTGATTTTTCTCTTTTATATATTAGTGATTAAATCCACAATTTAAATATTGGAGTTTAAAATAACACAAGATTCATATTTTGGAGACTAAAAATGTAATTAATCTTTATATGTTTATGAGTGTTGATTTTGTTATTAATTTCTTTCTTTTTTCATTATTTAAATTTTGGTAAATTACACCTTTTAGCCTAATAATTATTTGGAGACTAAAAATGTAATTAATCATTAAATGTTTATGAGTGTTGGTTTTCTTATTAATTTCTTTCTTTCTTTTTATATAAATTTTGGTAAATTACACCATTTATCCTAATAATTATTTTTGTTTAGTCACAGGTGAACTTATTGATGCAAAATAATTATTTAATAAGTATAATACAAAATTCATAACTACGTAGGATTTAAACTCCTATAGTTGAGGTAGTGTTTAATTTATTTTTTTTTTATCAGCAAAAAAAAAAAATTCATTAACAGCATGAAATTAAAGGTACAGGAAAATGACATGCATCGAGAGAGATTCGGAAAATGCAAATTACCCGTACTACTGCTACTCCCATCCATACAACCAACCCTTGGCCTCGCGTTTTTTTTTTTAAACAAAAAAAGGTAAGAAGGACTTAACTATAAAGTAAAATACAATAATCCCCACAAAATCAACCCACAAAACCCTAACCAAAGCCAAAACCAAAACCCAACACCAAATCCAAGGCTGCTTCACTCCTAACGCCCCCCTGCTATTTTAAAAACTTTTCACCTATGCTGCTACACCTCCCAACACCCACTTGCTACACTCCCACGCCTGACAACACTATATCAAGCCAAGACCCACGCCTGCTGCACGCTCTGCTGCTTCAACTCCCAACGCCCACCTGCTACACGCTTGCTGCACGCCCCGCTGGAAACACTCCCTTGACCGGAAAAACACCATAGCCACCGCGACCAAGGATGAAAAACTCCATGGCTGGAAACACTTCGGAAACACTCTTATCATAGAGTCCCATCTCTCTTATCATTTACACCACACCACACCTCAAGCCTTGACCGAGAACTATGGCCCGAACACACCTCCATCTGTTAATGCTCACCCACGCCAACTCCTCCCTGCACTACATTGCTCCCTTGTGCCGACTCCTCCCTTCACATTAGCACTCCTACTAGAAATTTACCACACTGTGAGAAGCAATATTGGAATCAAACTTCCGTTACACTTCTGATCAGGCCTCCACTAGTATACTCTAACACACCCACTACAAAAACTCGTAAGATGACGACCCAAACACTGATCAACCACTGAGACACCTCCATACATCTGGACGAAAGTTCACCCCTCAGACTCCTACTCGCGAAAGAGCGCAAAAATGAATATCCTAACCAAAGTTGGACGTCCTCTAGCCGGTCCAACACCAACCTCCTAACCAAAGGTAGTGTTTAATGATGTTGCAAGTTCACTATTTACCACTAATGTTTAAATTGTATTATAATAGAGTTTCATTTTTCTTTTTTTGTATATTAGTGATTAAATTAACAATTTAAATATTGGAGTTTAAAATAACACGAGATTCATATTTTGGAGACTAAAAATGTAATTAATCTTTATATGTTTATGAGTGTTGATTTTGTTACTAATTTCTTTCTTTTTTCATGATTTAAATTTTGGTAAATTACACCTTTTAGCCTAATAATTATTTGGAGACTAAAAATGTAATTAATCTTTATATGTTTATGAGTGTTGATTTTGTTATTAATTTCTTTCTTTTTTATGATTTAAATTTTCCTAAATTACACCTTTTATCCTAATAATTATTTTTGTTTAGTCACAGGTGAACTTATTGATGCAAAATAATTATTTAATAAGTATAATACAAAATTCATAACTACCTAGGATTTAAACTCCTCTAGTTGAGGTAGTGTTTAATTATTATTTTTTGATCAGCAAAGAAAAATTTCATTAACAGCATGAAATTAAAGGTACAGAAAGATGACATGCATCGAGAGAGATTTGGAAAGTGCAAATTACCCGTACCACAGCTACTCACATCCATACAACCATACCCTTGGCCTCACGTTTTTTTTTTTTTTTTTTTTTAAACTGTGGGGAAGTGGTTTGGAAATACTCTTCAGATCCTGGAAGACGCCAATGATCCTCAGCTAGTCACCTGCAAAGATACAAATACTCCGGTCGGGGGTGCCGGAATTAGCACTCCGACGGACAAGTCAGTTCTTCTACTCAAGAAAGCTTGTTTACTAAGTTTTTAGAAGTGATTCTTACATACCTTTTCTAGTCCATTGCCCTTATATTTATACTCGTTTGTTCTGATCCTCGGGGCCAGGGCCTACTTTTTTCAATCATTATCCTTTCCAATATTCGGCTATAGGGATCCTCCCCTATTCGGCGTATTCATCCTATTCGGCCCCTTATCCTTGCGGGATATCTGCCGGACAGCGTCAAGCTTTGGAAATATACCTCCTTTATCTTCTCCGAATATTCGGCTACCACAAAAACAAAAAAAAAGTTAAGAAGGACTTAACTATAAAGTAAAATACATGAATCCCCACAAAATAAACCCACAAAACCCTAAGCCAAAACCAAAACCCAACACCAAATCCAAGGCTGCTTCACTCCCAACGCCCCCCTGCTACTTTTAAAACTTTTCACCTATGCTGCTACACCTCCCAACACCCACCTGCTACACTCCCACGCTTGACAACACTATACCAAGCCAAGACCCACGCCTGTTACACGCTCCGCTACTTCAACTCCCAACGCACATCTGCTGCACGCCCCGCTGGAAACACTCTCTTGACCGGAAAAACTCCATAGCCACCGCGACCAAGGATGAAAAACTACATGGCTGGAAACACTCCAGAAACACTCTCATCATAGAGTCCTATCTCTCTCATCATTTACACCACACCACACCACACCTCAAGCCTTGACCGAGAACTATGGCCCGAACACACCTCCATCCGTTAATGCTCACCCACGCCAACTCCTCCCTGCACTACTTTGCCCCCTTGTGCCGACTCCTCTCTTCACATCAACACTCGTACTAGTAATCTACCACACTGTGAGAAGCTGTATTGGAATCAAACTTCTGTTACAATTCTGATCAGGCCTCCACTAGTATACTCTAACAAACTCACTACAAAAACTCGTAAGATGACGACCCAAACACTGATCAACCACTGAGACACCTCCATACATCTGGACGAAAGTTCACCCCTCAAACTCCTACTCGCGAAAGAGCGCACAAATGAATATCCTAACCAAAGTTGGACGTCCTCTAGTCGGTCCAACACCAACCTCCTAACCAAAGGTAGTGTTTAATGATGTTGCAAGTTCACTATTTACCACTAATGTTTAAATTGTATTATGATAGAGTTTGATTTTTCTTTTTTATATATTAGTGATTAAATTCAAAATTTAAATATTGGAGTTTAAAATAACATGAGATTCATATTTTGGAGACTAAAAATGTAATTAAGATTTATACGTTTATGAGTGTTGATTTTGTTATTAATTTCTTTCTCTTCTCATGATTTAAATTTTGGTAAATTACACCTTTTAGCCTAATAATTATTTGGAGACTAAAAATGTAATTAATCTTTATCTGTTTATGAGTGTTGATTTTGTTATTATTTCTTTCTTTTTTTTATTTAATTTTTTGTAAATTACATCTTTTATCCTAATAATTATTTTTGTTTAGTCACAGGTGAACTTATTGATGCAAAAGAATTATTTAATAAGTATAATACAAAATTCATAACTACGTAGTATTTAAACTCCTATAGTTGAGGTAGTGTTTAATTTATTTATTTTTTTGATCAGCAAAGAAAAATTTCATTAACAGCATGAAATTAAAGGTACAGGAAGATGACATGCATCGAGAGAGATTCGGAAAGTGCAAATTACCCGTACCACTGCTACTCGCATCCATACGACCAACTCCTTGGCCTCACATTTTTTTTTTTTAAACAAAAAAAAGTTAAGGACTTAACTATAAAGTAAAATACATGAATCCCCACAAAATCAACCCACAAAACCCTTAGCCAAAGCCAAAACCCAACACCAAATCCAAGGCTGCTTCACCCCCAATGCCCACTTGCTATTTTTAAAACTTTTCACCTATGCTGCTACACCTCCCAACACCCATCTGCTACACTCCCACGCCTGACAACACTATACCAAGCCAAGACCCACGCCTGCTGCACGCTACGCTGCTTCAACTCCCAACGGCCACCTGCTACACGCCTACTGCATTCTCCGATGGAAACACTCCCTTGACCGGAAAAACTCCATAGCCACCGCGACCAAGGATGAAAAACTCCATGGCTGGAAACACTCCGGAAACACTCTCATCATAGAGTTCCATCTCTCTCATCATTTACACCACACCACACCTCAAGCCTCGACCGAGAACTATGGCCCGAACACACCTCCATCCGTTAACGCTCACCCACGCCAACTCCTCCCTACACTACTTTGCCGCCTTGTGCCGACTCTGCCCTTCACATTAGCACTCATAATAGTAATCTACCACACTGTGAGAAGCAGTATTGGAATCAAACTTCCGTTACAATTCTGATGAGGCCTCCACTAGTATACTCTAACACACCCGCTACAAAAACTCGTAAGATGACGACCCAAACACCGATCAACCACTGAGAAACCTCCATAATCTGGACGAAAGTTCACCCCTAAAACTCCTACTCACGAAAGAGTGCAGAAATGAATATCCTAACCAAAGTTGGACGTCCTCTAGCCGGTCCAACACCAACCACCTAACCAAAGGTAGTGTTTAATGATGTTGCAAGTTCACTATTTACCACTAATGTTTAAATTGTATTATAATAGAGTTTGATTTTTCTTTTTTATATATTAGTGATTAAATTCACAATTTAAATATTGGAGTTTAAAATAACACGAGATTCATATTTTGGAGACTAAAAATGTAATTAATCTTTATATGTTTATGAGTGTTGATTTTGTTATTAATTTCTTTTTTTTTCATTATTTAAATTTTGGTAAATTACACCTTTTAGCCTAATAATTATTTGGAGACTAAAAATGTAATTAGTCTTTATCTGTTTATGAGTGTTGATTTTTTTTATTAATTTCTTTCTTTTTTTTTTATTTTAATTTTCGTAAATTACACCTTTTATCCTAATAATTATTTTTGTTTAGTCACAGGTGAACTTATTGATACAAAATAATTATTTAATAAGTATATTACAAAATTCATAGCTACCTAGGATTTAAACTCCTATAGTTGAGGTAGTGTTTAAATTTTTATTTTTTTTTTGATCAGTAAAGAAAATTTTCTTTAACAGCATTAAATTAAAGGTACAGGAAGATGACATGCATCGAGAGAGATTCGGAAAGTGCAAATTACACGTACTACTGCTACTCGAATCCATACAACCAACCCCTTGGCATCACGTTTTTTTTTTTTAAACAAAAATAGTTAAGAAGGACTTAACTATAAAGTAAAATACATGAATCTCCACAAAATCAACCCACAAAACCGTAAGCCAAAGCCAAAACACAACACCAAATCCAAGGCTGCTTCACTCCCAACGCCCCCCCAGCTATTTTTAAAACTTTTCACCTATGCTGCAACACCTCCTAACACCCACCTGCTACACTCCCACGCCTGACAACACTATACCAAGGCAAGACCCACGGCTGCTGCACGCTTTGCAGCTTCAACGCCCAACGCCCACCTGCTACACGCCTGCTGCACGCTACGCTGGAAACACTCCCTTGACCGGAAAAACTCCATAGCCACTGCGACCAAGGATGAAAAACTCCATGGCTGGAAACACTCCGGAAACGCTCTCATCATAGAGTCCCATCTCTCTCATCATTTACACCACACCACACCACACCTCAAGCCTTGACCGAGAACTATGGCCCCAACACACCTCCATCTGTTAATGCTCTCCCACGCCAACCCCTCCTTGCACTACTTTGCCCCCTTGTACCGACTCCTCCCTTCACATTAGCACTCCTAATAGTAATCTACCACACTGTGAGAAGCAGTATTGGAATCAAACTTTCATTACAATTCTGATCAGGCCTCCACTAGTATACTCTAACACACCCGCTACAAAAACTCGTAAGATGACGACCCAAACATCGATCAACCACTGAGACACCTCCATACATCTCGACAAAAGTTCACCCCTCAAACTCCTACTCGCGAAAGAGCGCAGAAATGAATATCCTAACCAAAGTTGGACGTCCTCTTGCCGGTCCAACACCAACCTCCTAACCAAAGGTAGTGTTTAATGATGTTGCAAGTTCACTATTTACCACTAATGTTTAAATTGTATTATAATAGAGTTTGATTTTTCTTTCTTATATATTAGTGATTAAATTCATAATTTAAATATTGGAGTTTAAAATAACACAAGATTCATATTTTGGAGACTGAAAATGTAATTAATCTTTATATGTTTATGAGTCTTGATTTTGTTATTAATTTCTTTCTTTTTTCATGATTTAAATTTTGGTAAATTACACCTTTTAGCCTAATAATTATTTGGAGACTAAAAATGTAAGTAATCTTTATTTGTTTATGAGTGTTGATTTTGTTATTAATTTCTTTTGTTTTTTTTGATTTAAATTTTTGTAAATTACAACTTTTATCCTAATAATTATTTTTGCTTAGTCACAGGTGAACTTATTGATGCAAAATAATTATTTAATGAGTATATTACAAAATTCATAACTACCTAGGATTTAAACTCCTATAGTTGAGGTAGCGTTTAATTTTCTTGTTTTTTTTGATCAGCAAAGAAAAATTTCATTAACAGCATGAAATTAAAGGTACAGGAAGATGACATGCATCGAGAGAGATTCGGAAAGTGCAAATTACCCGTGCTACTGCTACTCGCATCCATACAACCAACTCCTTGGCCTCACGTTTTTTTTTTTAAAGAAAAAAAGTTAAGAAGGACTTAACTATAAAGTAAAATACATGAATCCCCACAAAATCAACCCACAAAACCCTAAGTCAAATCTAAAACACAACAACAAATCCAAGGCTGCTTCACTCCCAACGCCCCCCTGCTATTTTTAAAAGTTTTCACCTATGCTGCTACACCTCCCAACACCCAGCTGCTACACTCCCACGCCTGACAACACTATACCAAGCCAAGACCCACGCCTGCTGCACGCTCCGCTGCTTCAACTCCCAACACCCACCTGCTACACGCCTGCTGCACGCTCTGCTGGAAACACTCCCTTGACCGGAAAAACTCCATAGCCACTGTGACCAAGGATGAAAAACTCCGTGGCCGGAAACACTCTCATCGTAGAGTCCCATCTCTCTCATCATTTACACCACACCACACCTGTAACGCCCTCAAAATAATAACATTAAACCCACAATATTGACATGCATTGTTATATAAAAGATCAACATTCTTCTATTCATCAGAGTAATTCATTGCAAAAGTATTACATGTTAACAACAAAGGCAAATGCCCTAAGGGCTCACAGCTTTCCAAGTTAACACTTGGTTACAAAAAGTAGAGTGCTAACTCATTTACACATTAAGCCCTTGGCTTGAATTTACGTGTAATACATCAAAAGGAAAGACAACAAAAAGTCTGCCCGCCTCTAGCCTCCCAAGCTATGTCCTTGGAGGTGGCATGCTACCTGTACCTAAAAATGATGTTCCCATATAGGGTGAGCCACAGCCCAGTAGAAATACACTAAACCAGCTATGAACAATGACTAAAAGATTAGCAGTTGATAGATGGCTAACACTAATACATCCACATATATCATCTCTCAGTTTCATGACCCATAAGTCCATGTTACAATTCATTTTCCATTTCTTTTCAATTCTCAATTCATAACCATGGCTCAGAACCCGGCCAAGCAACTTATATGAGACAGTAACACATATTAAACATTTTTCCATTTCACAATAGATAAGCATAGTAGCTATATCAACACATCAACAGATAAGCATATGAGCTATATCAACACTTCTATAGACATGCATAAGAGTAGTATCACACTTTCAAAGACAAGCATATGAGCTGTGTCAACACATCACTAGATAAGCATATGAGCTATATCTATGGAGTCCATCCCCTATCTTCTCCCAACAACATCCGGTTAGAGGTCCATCCCCTAAACCGTGGAGTACATCCCCTATCTCCTCCAACACAACACAATGCATATAAACAATTATTATGCACATCATCAATCAATACATAAAGTTAATGTATTCTTTCAACTGTCATACTCAATGACACATTCTAGTGATTACTTTTAGTTTGCCTAATCATCATGCATTGTCTAGAACAATCAAGACTATCCTCCACCAATAGCCCAAAGCAGTTATTTCTAAACAGAAAATAAATGCACAAAATGGATAATATATCAACATTTCAATTCGGTGAGTGATAAGTAATCCAACTACAGCCTTTAATCCCATATACTCCCGATCTCAACATTTCCACTTCAATTCCTCATTTCTCACAATTAATTATACCAATTAATTAACCAATGTAATTAGGGCATTTTCCATAATTGACATTACAACCCTTTAGGTTCCATTTTCATCAATGTTTCAACGTTAATCCCATTTCCCTATGCCAAACATGCATCTAGGTTTATTATAAATAAAACCCCAACTTTTGTAAAATTACACAAAGGCCCAAAGTTTTCTCAAAATTACACAACAACTCCCAACATATCAAAATGCTAAAATTTAAAGACAAAGTCCATAAAGAGGAGTAGGATATCCCTACCTCAAAAGATGAGCTCCAACGGAGATGAAGACCAAAACCAAAATGCTCCAAATCCCGAAATTTTCAGATTAAAATGTAGCCCTCGACGATCAACAACCTTTTTGTAAAGGCCAAAGGTGAGCAAACCACTCCTACTAGATCAATACTTAGAGAGAAGGTAGAGCTCTAGAGTGAGAAGCTCAACAATGGTGTTTTGGAAAAAGTAAGAGAGAGAAGAGATGTGAAAAAGTGATTTGAAAAAGTCAAAACTCCGACTTTAAAACCAGTCGCCCCGCTCGAGCGGGCAAACCCCCGCTCGAGCGGCACTCACAGACTCCCGCTCGAGTGCCCAAACCCACGCTCGAGCGGCGGATGCACACTCACAGTACTATCGCAGACAGGTCTCCCGCTCGAGCGTCCAACTCCCCGCTCGAGCGGCACACACGCAAACCCCCGCTCTAGCAGCCAATCCCCCGCTCGAGCGTCCAACATTACACAAGAAATACTGGATGGGTGTATTCCCCGCTCGAGCGCCAAAACGCCCACTCGAGCGGACAAGCAACAACAAGGTCCCCGCTCGAGCACCAAAAGCTCTGCTCGAGCGGACAGGCAAAAATCTGGGCAACTAGTTTTGGTTCCTAAGCTCAACCAACCTGTAACAAACCTGCCCAACACATCCTATAACTCAAATACAAAGTAGGAAAGGATGTAAATAAGATAATAATCAACTACTAACATCCACGGACACATGTCCGGATCACTGTACAACAAGGGGTGAACCCGGGATCGCTATAACCTCCCCCCCTAAAGAATTTCGTCCCCGAAATTAAGAACAAGTTTTTGAAAAACAAGTTTTTGTCCATTTTAAACAATGTTATACTACAACATTCAACAACTCGGCCCATCACTGGTCATTCCATCTCTTATCAAGAGGCATTTCACAATACATATATATCAACATGTATTTTCTTTCCATTTCAACCATTTCCAACATACATGGTTCACAATTCATATCATAAGCAAGAATCATGATACATTTCCATTTCTACTATATATTCAACATATGTAATGTTACACAAACTTCCAATTGAGGTAAGTTTCCAACCACTTTCATTAACCAAAATATACACCATGTTTTACAACTTAAGACATCTCTAATGTTCTTAAAGTTCATTACAATTTCAAAATCTCAATACATGATTATACATCAACAAACAAGTCCGGATATTTCTCATGGACTTCCAACTCACGTTCCCAAGTGGCTTCCTCCACTCCGTGATGTTTCCACAAAACCTTCACCAAAGGAATGGTCTTGCCACGCAGGACTTGATCCCGCCTATCCAAGACCCGAACCAGTCTCTCCTCATACGAGGCATCCTCATCTACCTCTAAGTCGGTCCAATCCAATACATGCGATGGATCCGGCTCATACTTCCGAAGCATACTCACATGAAACACGTCATGAACCCCGGACAACTGTAGCGACAAAGCTAAATGATAAGCAACCTCGCCAATCCTCTCAAGGATCTCAAAAGGACCAATAAACCGAGGGGATAATTTCCCACTCTTCCCAAACCTCATCAATCCCCGCCTAGGTGATATCTTCAGAAAGACATGATCACCTGTCTCAAACGCCAAAGGTCTCCTCCTACGGTCAGCATAAGATTTCTGACGACTCCGGGCTGTAACAAGCCTCCTACGGATAAGCTCAACTTTCTCCGTCGTCTCCCTAACCAACTCCGGACCCAACAGAGGTGCGTCACCCACCTCGGCCCAACAAACTGGAGACCTACAAGGTCGGCCATACAAGGCCTCAAACGGTGCCATACCGATACTGTACTGAAAGCTGTTGTTGTACACAAACTCCACCAATGGTAAGTGCCTCTCCCACGTCCCACTAAAGTCAAGGACACAACCCCGAAGCATATCCTCAAGGATTTGAATAGTACGCTCGGACTGCCCGTCAGTCTGAGGGTGATAAGCCGTACTAAAGGTCAACTTAGTGCCCAAGGCACTCTGCAAACTCTGCCACAACCTAACAGTAAAACGAGGATCTCTATCTGAGACAATCGTCACTGAGACCCCGTGCAACCTCACTATGTCCCGAATATACAAGTCGGCAAGATGATCTACCGAGTCTCTCACGCGCATAGGAATGAAATGCGTCGACTTAGTCAACCGGTCTACAACCACCCAAATAGCATCACTACCTCGCTGAGTCCTCGGAAGACCTACAACGAAGTCCATAGTGACATGCTCCCACTTCCACTCGGCAATAGGCAAGGGTTGCAACAAATCCGTTGGCCTCTGATGCTCGGCCTTCACTTGCTGACAAGTAAGGCATTTAGACACGAAAACTGCCACATCTTTCTTCATACCCCGCCACCAAAACTGGCGACCCAAATCCCGAAACATCTTAGTACCTCCCAGATGCACTGCAAGGCGCGAATGATGAAACTCTCAGAGTACCTCCTCTCGGCAAGACTCCGACACAAACAAACAGTCTCGGTATCTCACACTCAGGTCGGGATACACCGTCAGACCCTTCTCAACCTTCCCACTGGAGATCTTCTCTCGGAGGGATTCTACCTCAAGCTCACTTCTCTGTGCCTCTAACACTCGAGTCACAAGTGTAGGCTGCACAACAACTGAAAACAAGGCCGCAGCCTCAACGGATTCGCCCAAAAGCAAATCAAACTCGCCAATTGCCCCCAACATCTCCCACTCTCGGATGGCTATACAAGCTACATCACTAACGGATTTCCTGCTAAGGGCATCGGCCACAACATTGGCCTTCCCTAGGTGATAATGCAACTCAAAGTCGTAATCCTCAATAAACTCCATCCACCTCCTCTGCCTCATGTTCAAGTCTTTCTGTGAAAACAGATATTTCAAACTCTTATGATCCGAGAACACCTCGAATCTCTCACCATAAAGGTAGTGCCTCCAGATTTTTAAGGCAAAGATCACAGCCGCTAACTCTAGGTCATGTGTAGGGTAATTCTTCTCGTGAATTTTCAACTGACGTGAGCCATAAGCTACAACTTTCCCCTCTTGCATCAACACACAATCCAAACCCTCTCGTGACGCATCACAATAGACTGCATAACCTAACCCTCTCTCCGGAATAATCAAGACCGGAGTAGTGGTCAATCTAACTTTCAGCTCTTGGAACGACTTTTCACAAGTCTCACTCCATACAAATTTGACTCCCTTCCGAGTCAATCTAGTCAACGGTGAAGCTAACCTGGAGAAATCCTTCACAAACCGACGGTAATATCCAGCTAATCCCAGAAAACTGCGGATCTCAAACACACTCTTAGGCTGTGCCCAATCTTGCACTGCCTCAGTCTTGGATGTATCAACAGACACCCCTTCCCCGGAAACCACATGGCCCAAGAACTTGACTTCTTCTAGCCAGAACTCACACTTCCCAAACTTGGCATACAGCCTATGGGCTCTAAGTAATTCAAGCACCACTCTCAAGTGTTCCTCGTGCTCCTCCTCTGAAGGTGAATAGATAAGAATGTCGTCCACGAAAATGACTACAAAACGATCCAAGAATTCCCGGAAGATCCGGTTCATCAAGTCCATAAAGACTGCTGGTGCGTTGGTAGGCCCAAATGGCATCACCAGAAACTCATAATGGCCATACTGCGTACGGAATGCTGTCTTCGGAATATCCTCCTCCCTGACCCTTAACTGGTGGTAACCCGATCTCAGGTCTATCTTAGAGAAACAACGGGAACCCTTCAACTGGTCAAACAAATCATCTATACGGGGCATAGGGTACTTATTCTTAACCATAGCCCGATTCAACTTCCGGTAATCGATACACAATCTCAAGGCACCATCTTTCTTTTTAGCAAAGAGGGCTGGTGCTCCCCACGGTGAAACACTAGGGCGAACAAAGCCCTTATCTAGCAATTCCTGGAGCTGAACTTTCAACTCAACCAACTCTGCTGGAGCAAAACGGTAAGGTGCTATAGAAATCGGCGACGTGCCGGGCACTAAATCAATAGAGAACTCTATCTTGCGGTGAGGTGGCAAACTAACGAGATCCTCGAGAAAAACATCCGAATACTCACAAACCACCCTCGGCAACACAACCTGGGTCTCATCACACTCACCACTCTCAAAGCTAGCAAGTAAACCACTAAGCTCACTCCGCCCTCGCGGATCATACCCTGGTGGCACAACACTACCAACCCGGTCTCCCAAGAAATGGAAACAATCCCCGCTCACGGTACAACAAGTGACCCTCTGGCGGTACCAATCAATAACTGCCCGGTATGACGATAACTAGTCCATACCCAAAATAACATCAAAGCCCTTCATGGGCATAACTACAAAAGGAAACGGAAGCCTATGATCGGCGACCTCTATATCACAACCTCTACATCCGTGTTTCAAAATCAACTCACCCCCAACAGGTGACACTACACATATAGGAGATGCTAATAGTGCTAACTCCAACTCCAACATAGATGCAAATGCAGCAGATACAAACGAATGAGACGCACCCGTATCAATCAATACACTAGCAACCGAGTTGCAAAACAGAAAGGTACCTCTCACTACTGATGGAGCCGGTACTAGGTCCTGCGCGATAATAGCATACACGCGCCCTGTAGGCCCCTGATCCACCTGCTCATCTCTAGGAGCATACGATTGCTGCACTGACTGGGACGACGAAGCCCCCGGATTGGCCCTCGAGGCCTGCACAAATAGAGCTGGCTGAAATCCCTGCGTCTGTCTAGAACCAGATGCTCCTGAAGTGGCACTCAACTGTGGGCAGAACCTCTTCAGGTGCCCAGGCTGTCCACACTGATAGCAAGACAAGAGCTGCCCCCTGCCCAAACTCTGACTCTGCGGCCTAGCAGAAGAAGAATCAGCTCTCTGACCTCCGCCCTCCTGCGGGCAAACCGAAGACTTGTGACCTAGCTGGCCATAAGAATAACAAGTCAAACCTCCCTGATTTCCTCTCGCTGAGCCTGCACTCGGCACCGGAAAGGTCGATCTAGCAACTCCGCCCTGAGACTGCTGAGGGTTATAACCCCTCTGTCTCCTGCCATCCCCCTGGCCATCTTGGCCCCTCTTGGAGCCTCTATGTTTCTCCTCCTCTTCCTCTTGCATCATAAGCTCCATATGAGCTACAGCATCCACCAAATGTCTATACTCTCGGATGTAAGACCCACCAACCCTCAACTTGAGGCCACGCCTCAACTTCCGCTCAAACTCATAGCAACGGCGTTCCTCGGTCGCCACAAGTTCAGGTGCAAACCTGGACAAGCTAGTAAATGTAGCCTCAAACTCGGCCACAGACAAACCCTCCTGTTTGAGCCGGCTAAACTGATCCCTCAGCTTCTCCCTGGCAGCTGCAGATAAGAACCTCTCCTGGAAAGCATTTACAAACGCCTCCCATGTTCCACCAACACGGACCTTCTCGTACTTCCACCATTGACCCGCATCTCCCTTCAGCTGGAAGGATGCCAAGGTCACTTTCAGTGCTCCGTCCTCGATGCCAAGCATCTCGAACGTTTTACTCATTTGTTCCAACCACTTGTCTGCCTTCAGTGGTTCCTTTGGATCCCCAATAAACTCGTCTGGGTTAGACCGGAAGAACTCCCTCTTCAAGAAAGAAGGCCCTGCCTCAGCAACCTGATTCCCTGCTCTGAGAATACCCAAAGCTCCCGCTATCTCTCGGGCCAAGGCACTCATAGCCTGCTGACCCGCTGGCTCGGCCACATTGGCCTAACCAACTCCCTCCTGTACTGCCGGAATCTCGTCCGGTATAAGCACTTCTTGCCTCCTAGGCCTACCACGCCTACCACCTCTTCCTCATCCTGACATCCTAATAAAGGAAACGAAGAACATTAGCACATTCATAAATGTGCCGAAACTAAACACTCGTGTCCTAATGCATGGACAACTGTAATTCATTCCACATAAGCACGTAAACACATAAGCACTTACGAATTTCATTCCTGGATAATGATAGTCCCGAGGCGTTACTAGAGTTCCGGTTAGAAACAGCATTGATCAAGTGCCTTTCCAACAAGACTCCCAGAAACCCAAGGATCCAATCAACATCCTAGAAATTAAATCCCATACCCAAGTAATCACATAAACATGTTATCATATAAGCATGTAACACTACATCTAAGTCTCTAACCAAGCAAGACAAACCCATTGTGATACTAATCACTTCCCACGTACCCAAAGTATTCGAACCCGGTACACGCTGATACCAAGTTGTAACGCCCTCAAAATAATAACATTAAACCCACAATATTGACATGCATTGTTATATAAAAGATCAACATTCTTCTATTCATCAGAGTAATTCATTACAAAAGTATTACATGTTAACAACAAAAGCAAATGCCCTAAGGGCTCACAGCTTTCCAAGTTAACACTTGGTTACAAAAAGTAGAGTGCTAACTCATTTTCACATTAAGCCCTTGGCTTGAATTTACATGTAATACATCAAAAGGAAAGACAACAAAAAGTCTGCCCGCCTCTAGCCTCCCAAACTATGTCCTTGGAGGTGGCATGCTACCTGTACCTGAAAATGATGTTCCCATATAGGGTGAGCCACAGCCTAGTAGAAATACACTAAACCAGCTATGAACAATGACTAAAAGATTAACAGTTGATAGATGGCTAACACTAATACATCCACATATATCATCTCTCAGTTTCATGACCCATAAGTCCATGTTACAATTCATTTTCCATTTCTTTTCAATTCTCAATTCATAACCATGGCTCAGAACCCGGCCAAGCAACTTATATGAGACAGTAACCCATATTAAACATTTTCCCATTTCACAATAGATAAGCATACTAGCTATATCAACACATCAACAGATAAGCATATGAGCTATATCAACACTTCCATAGACATGCATAAGAGCAGTATCACACTTCCAAAGACAAGCATATGAGTTGTGTCAACACATCACTAGATAAGCACATGAGCTATATCTATGGAGTCCATCCCCTATCTTCACCCAACAACATCCGGTTTAGAGGTCCATCCCTTATCATCCCCTAAATCGTGGAGTACATCCCCTATCTCCTCCAATACAACACAATGCATATAAACAATTATTATGCACATCATCAATCAATAAATAAAGTTAATGTATTCTTTCAACTGTCATACCCAATAACTGTAACAAGTCCGCGAGGGACCTCGCTACAGTTCGGACTCGATTTTGTTGCGGTTCCAAATCTCGAACCAAAGAGTCCAAATCCGGCAAATCGTTTTGAGAAAAACAGATTTTTTGAAAGAAGTGCCAAACATGGACTGCTTTGCCAGATAACAGAGTCGCCACCTAAATATTTTAAAATGGAAAATTTAGGAAACCCTGACTCGGTGCCAAAAGGCCACGTGTCCGTCATCACCAAAGTTGGCTCGGGAACTTGGGTACGATTGGGGAAGGTCACATCGTGAGCACCCCCGCTCGCCCGGTCAAAGACCGGCCTCTACTAACCATGATATCTGTTTTTGAAAACATTGTGAGTTCTTATTCCGATTATTAGCCTAGGTTACTATGTGATGCTCGCAGCAAACAAGTATAGATTGGGCCGTCTGAATTGGAACAAAACATTTCATGTTTGTTTGCTTCAAAATGGTTTGATGGTGCTACCCGCAGGTAGGCTAAAATGCGGATTTGCCACCCTCAGGTGGGCTTAGAAAAACAGTGATTTTGCCACTATCTAGTGGGCTTAACAAACAGTCAGTGCATTATCCCAATTCAAATAACTCAACCTCCACCCACAGGCATTCAAGGCAGTTATATCACATAAGCACATAGCCTCATGGTAAGCATGCTATCATGGCAGTCACTTACACGCATGCAAGGATGCTAAAGCATAAACACTCACCGAGTACTCCAAGCCAAAACAGAAAACTGATTAGAAATCATGCATGATCCTAAAATATACAGAATTGCCTAATGCAACACATGCAAAATGCAACTATAGCAGGCTCGGCTATTCTAAAGATGGCATATGAAATGCTACAGCTATCAAGTACTCAATTTGGAATTGAAATACAGATGCAGTTTGTATGATGCGCCGAGCCCGGTGCATGCAAAACAGATGAATGATGCAAACATACTGTCATACTGTTATGCTAATTGAAATATGCCCTATATCTAACCATCGTAAGCAGGTAAATAAAAGGGAGAAAGAAATGGGGGTTGGAAGACATACATCACACTCACACACCCTTATTACAATTCTGCCCTCGCGCAGAGGGTCCAAATAAATAATACAGTCCGAAATAATACAGATTCTAATAAATACAGATTTCTAATTAATTGATAAATTAAATACTGAAAAGCTGTAAAACTGGCATGCAAGCCAGGGACTGCCTTGCTTCTGATGAGTAGTGTATGTTGGGCTGCCTTGGCGCTGAAATCCACTGGGATGCCCCAATTAGCCTCTGTTTGCAGTGTTTCTCGAAATGCGCGCCGAACTCCGAAAAGTTGCTGATCCTTGATTTTGCTGCAACAGAGAGCAGGAAAAGGGCATAGCAATGTATTTCACAAATATATGCATGCCTCGATCCTCGTGCCACCAATCACGCATATCGATACATGATGGCCGAGGAGCCGGATTGCACAACTCAATATAGGATGAATGCAGATGAATGCTACAATAAAACCTAACTCCATCATGGGCAATCCGGAGTGTCGGTGACTTGGGAATTGAAACCCGTTCCGTCACTCGGGGTACGAAACGTGCCTCGTTTCCCGTGCCCGGGCTAACGCCTATTCCGAACACGATGCAATATGCATGGTATGCATGAAATGCAGCTAACATACGACCTAGCATGCACAATGCTATGAAAATGAGATGCCTCGAAATGCGTGCACGCGGGCACGCAAACTGAGGTGATGATCCTAAGGCATGAAATGACATATGCAATGCAAATCGGATAAAACCGAAGTGCCTCGAAATGCGTGCACATGGGCACGCAAACCGAGGCGATGATGAAATGCAAATCGGATAAAACCGAAGTGCCTCGAAATGCGTACACACGGGCACGCAAACCGAGGCAATGATATGAAATGCAAATCGGATAAAACCGAAGTGCCTCGAAATGCGTACACATGGGCACGCAAACCGAGGTGATGATATGAAATGCAAATCGGATAAAACCGAAGTGCCTCGAAATGCGTGCACACGGGCACGCAAACCGAGGCGATGATATGAAATGCAAATCGGATAAAACCGAAGTATCTCGAAATACGTGCACACGGGCACGCAAACTGAGGCGATGATGAAATGCAAATCGAATAAAACTGAAGTGTCTCGAAATGCGTGCACACGGGCACACAAACCTAGGCGATGATATGAAATGGAAATCGGAATGCGAATTGGGCTTACGCCGACATGAGAGAGCCTCAGCCACACCCACATAGGCTGCCGTCGGATAAAAATGAAGCGCCTCGAAATGCGTGCACACTGGTACGCAAACCGAGGCAGTGACATACAGGCATGAAATGGCATACGGAATGTGAATTGGGCTTACACTAACATGAGAGGGCCTCAGCCGCACTCACATAAGCTGCCGTTGGATAAAAATGAAGTGCCTCGAAATGCGTGCACACGGGCACGCAAACCGAGGCGATGATATAAAGGCATGAAAATGCAAAATTGGGCTTACGCCGACATGAGAGAGCCTCGGCCACACTCACATAGGCTGCCGTCGGATAAAATGAGCTGCCTCGAAATGCGTGCACTCGGCACGCAAACCGAGGCGGTGGCATACGCAATGCAAATGACATACGGAATACAAATTGGGCTTATACTAACATGAGAGGGCCTCAGCCGCACTCACATAAGATGCCGAGAGATGAAAATGAGCTGCCTCGAAATGCGTGCACACAGGCACGCAAACCGAGGCATGGCCCTAAGGCACAAAAATGACATGCAAATGAGATGTGGCATATGGCATATGGAAAATGCAAATTTCAGCAGCCAGAATGGTGCACAAATAGCCCCCGAATTATGACGAAATTACACCCGATGCCCGAAATGCAATGTTATGCACCCGAAATGGCCTACAACCCTACTAAACATGCACAATATGGACATGCCATGTAAAACAGTAGCAAGGAAGCCCCTAAACTAGCATTTCTTTAGCACAAAGCATGGACAAATAACAACCACAAGTATGGTAAAAATATCTTGCAAAAATGGGGGAAAAGAGGAGAATTACAAAGCAAGTAGTATATAAAATGCTCAAACTAAAAAAAACAGTTCTAAAACATTAAAGAGGGACCAAAAATATGCACATTTACAAGAGATGACATCCCCCAATTCAGTATGTAGATAGGCTAAACATAGCATGCAAGATGAAGCCAAAAATGGGCCATAACATGAGATGCCAAAAGGAAGCACCAAACAACCTAATACCCTTAACAAAATATGAAGAGAAGGCCAAAATAAGACACTTTCTAAGCCTGATGAAGGCCGAAAACAGAATCTAAACAGGCCTAACAAAGCATGCAATTTTACGGTAAATCGAAGAATTACAAAACAAGTATATGACAGAAGGGCCAAACATGGTTGAGCCCTTCTTCAATGTTGAAGAGGGGCTCAAAATAGGCCCAATCACAGTATATTTCATGCTCGGAAACAGATCACTCATGAGCTAAAAATAGCATGCAAAGCAAGGGTAGAACATGAATTCAAAGCAAGTGGCATGTAGAGCATGAAAACAAGGTTGAGCCCTTCTTCAATGTTGAAGAGGGGCTCAAAATAACCACAATATTAGTTCATGAGATGCTCCAAATCAGATCACAAATAGGCCAAATAAATCATGCAATTTTACGGTAAATTGGAAGAATTACAAAGAAAGTGCATGATAGAAAGGCCAAACATGGTTGAGCCCTTCTTCAATGTTGAAGAGGGGCTCAAAATAGGCCCACTCACTGTTTACATCAGGCTCGAAATCAGATCACTCATAAGCCAAATAAAGCATGCAAAATAATGGCATAAAGAGTGATATTGAAAGAGGTGTGTCATGGAGACACCAAACAGAGTTGAGCCCTTCTACAAAGTTGTAGAGGGGCTCAAAATAAGCCTAAAACCAGTAGGGGTCGGAGCCCAAAACCTCAAGTAAATAGGGTAGAAAAATGATACAAAAAAGTGCTAGAAAAGAGGGAAAAGGGACTCACCGTGCTAGAAAAGAGGGAAAAGGGACTCACCCTTGAAGACCACTTCTTTTGTTGCTTCTTGGACCAAATTTGTTGCTTCTTAGCCTCTGAAAAACCTTCCTAGCTGCTGGAAATGGAATGGTGATGGTGATGCTAGGTGTTGATGAACAAAATGGTGCCAAGACTTGGATGTTTGAAGCTTTTTAGAAGAGAGGAATGGAGGAGATGTATATGCAAGGCTCAAAGGATTTTTTTCTAACCCTTAATCCAGCTGGGGGCCGTTGGTTTATATGGCCAAGAAAGGGGTCAAAAAGGAGGGCAAAAGGGAGTGGAAAATACACCCAAGCTTTTCCCTTAAAATATCTTTTCCAAAAATAGATATTTTGCTCTAAAGATCTAGATATTTTGCTCTAAAGATCTAGACATTTTGAGGGCAACTAATGCCTAGCTGGAATACACTCAAAGAGAGAAATAGGGCCGGCCAACTCATAGGGGCAAAATCGTCATTTCACAAAAGGGGTGGCTGGCCAGCTAGATAAAAAACTGCCGAGAAGACCACTGGCTGGTGGGTGCTAGGGAAGTCCAAATGTGTCCATTCAAGTGTCCAAATTGAAGCCCCGGAAGTTAGCTTTCCAATGCCGCAAACTTTGTATCAAAATTCCTCCTGTAGAAAAAGTTATGCCAGTTTCCGTAAAGCCGCGCATATTCAGTCCAACCGGACTTCAACCAACCATATCTCCTCCCCCCGGATTTGGACTTAGGAGATTCTTGAGTGAAAAATGAAGCCCCGGAAGTAAGATTTCCAATGGTGGTGGCCTCATATTTTAATTCCTCTTGTGCAAAGAGTTACGCTTGTTTCGGTGAAGCCGCGCAGACTTTTCTCCTTCCCGGATTCATGCTGAACCACTTTTGACCAAGCAGATAACTGGTTGCTGAGACAATTGCTAGCCTCCCATCCTCCAGTGATCTTCCTGGTGCTAAAACAGAGGTACCTGCCAAAATTGAACAAAAACTAATGCAAAGCGAAAGCTCGGGGACCAAAACCGCGCGGGGTCCCGAAAATGGGCTGCAGGCACCGAAAGTGGCGTTCAGCCACGAAGTGGGTATCAGAGGGCCCAGTGTCCCTCGGTATGATAAAATAGAGGCACTTGCCAAAATTGAACAAAAACCGATGCAAAAAGAATGCTCGGGGCCCAAATCACGCAGTTCGGGGTCCCGAAAATGGGCCGTGAGCACCGAAAGTGGTGTTCGGCCATGAAGTGGGCA
The DNA here is from genome assembly GCA_036172215.1 of Camellia granthamiana. Lineage (NCBI taxonomy): Eukaryota > Viridiplantae > Streptophyta > Magnoliopsida > Ericales > Theaceae > Camellia > Camellia granthamiana. The sequence goes on from CM069903.1 coordinate 178,919,642, forward strand.
TCAGAGGCCCCAGTGTTCCTCGAAATGGTAAAACAGAGGTACCTGCCAAATTTGAACAAAAACCGATGCAAAAAGAATGCTCGGGGCCCAAATCACGCAGTTCGGGGTCCCGAAAATGGGCTGTGAGCACCGAAAGTGGTGTTCGGCCACGAAGTGGGCATCAGAGGCCCCAGTGTTCCTCGGAATGGTAAAACAGAGGCACTTGCCAAAAACCGGAGAAATCGGAGATGGTTGGCAGTCCCGAACCGAGGCACACGGCCTGACGGCTCCGAAAACCGGGAACCGGGCTCCGAAATGGGCAAAATGGCCTACGGCCACGAAATGTAGCCTACGGCCACTGAGAGTTAGTCTACGGGACCACTCCCTCCCCTCAGGAAAGAAAACAGAGAAAACCGAGTCTGGTTCGCAAACCGAGACAAGGCACGAAGAAGGTTCGGAAGTCCGGAGGCAGGGCGCACGGCCGCGACTCTGAGACTTCTGAACGAGCACAGTATGCAACATCACCGAGCGCTCAACTGGTGACGTCTGAGTCTTAAGGTCGGTCAAAAATGGGGTGTCTACAATAACACATTCCAGTGATTAGTTTTAGTTTGCCTAATCATCATACATTGTCTACAACAATCAAGACTATCCTCCACTGATAGCCCAAAGCAGTTATTTCTAAACAGAAAATAAATGCATAAAATGGATAATATATCAACATTTCAATTCGGTGAGTGATAAGTAATCCAACTACAGCCTTTAATCCCATATACTCCCGATCTCAACATTTCCACTTCAATTCCTCGTTTCTCATAATTAATTATACCAATTAATTAACCAATGTAATTAGGGCATTTTCCATAACTGACATTACAACCCTTTAGGTTCCATTTTTCATCAATGTTTCAACGTTAATCCCATTTCCCTATGCCAAACATGCATCTAGGTTGATTATAAATAAAACCCCAACTTTTGTAAAATTACACAAAGGCCCAAAGTTTTCTCAAAATTACACAACAACTCCCAACATATCAAAATGCTATAATTTAAAGACAAAGTCCATAAAGAGAAGTAGGATATCCCTACCTCAAAAGATGAGCTCCAACGGAGATGAAGACCAAAACCAAAAGTCTCCAAATCCTGAAATTTTCAGATTAAAATGTAGCCCTCGACGATCAACAACCTTTTTTGTAAAGGGCCAAAGGTGAGCAAACCACTCATACTAGATCAATACTTAGAGAGAAGGTAGAGATCTAGAGTGAGAAGCTCAACAATGGTGTTTTGGAAAAAGTAAGAGGCGAGAAGAGATGTGAAAAAAGTGATTTGAAAAAGTCAAAACTCGGGACTTAAAAACCAGTCGCCCCGCTCGAGCGGGTAAACCCCCCGCTCGAACGGCACTCACAGACTCCCGCTCGAGCGGCCAAACCCACGCTCGAACGGCGGATGCACACTCACAGTACTATCGCAGATAGGTCTCCCGCTCGAGCGTCCAACTCCCCGCTCGAGCGGCACACACGCAAACCCCCGCTCGAGCGGCCAATCCCCCACTCGAGCGTCCAACATTACACAGGAAATACATGATAGGTGTATTCCCCGCTCGAGCGCCAAAACCCCCGCTCGAGCGGACAAGCAACAACAAGGTTCCCCGCTCGAGCGCCAAAAGCTCCGCTCGAGCGGACAGGCAAAAATCTGGGCAACTAGTTTTGGTTCCTAAGCTCAACCAACCTGTAACAAACCTGCCCAACACATCCTATAACTCAAATACAAAGTAGGAAAGGATGTAAACAAGATAATAATCAACTACTAACATCCACGGACACATGTCCGGATTACTGTACAACAAGGCGTAAACCCGGGATCGCTATAACACCTCAAGCCTTGACCGAGAACTATGGCCCCAACACACCTCTATCCATTAATGCTCACCCACGCCAACTCCTCCCTGCACTACTTTGCCCCCTTGTGCCGACTCCTCCCTTCACATTAGCACTCCTAATAGTAATTTACCACACTGTGAGAAGCAGCATTGGAATCAAACTTCTGTTACAATTCTGATTAGGCCTCCACTAGTATACTTTAACACACCCGCTACAAAAACTCGTAAGATAACGACCCAAACACCGATCAACCACTGAGACACCTCCATAACATCTGGACGAAAGTTCACCCCTCAAACTCCTACTCGCGAAAGAGCGCACAAATAAATATCCTAACCAAAGTTGGACGTCCTCTAGCTGGTCCAACACCAACCTCCTAACCAAAGGTAGTGTTTAATGATGTTGCAAGTTCACTATTTACCACTAATGTTTAAATTGTATTATAATAGAGTTTGATTTTTCTTTTTTATATGTTAGTGATTAAATTCACAATTTAAATATTGGAGTTTAAAATAACACGAGATTCATTTTTTGGAGACTAAAAAATGTAATTAATCTTTATACGTTTATGAGTGTTGATTTTGTTATTAATTTCGTTCTTTTTTCATGATTTAAATTTTGGTAAATTACACCTTTTACCCTAATAATTATTTGGAGACTAAAAATGTAATTAATCTTTATATGTTTATGAGTGTTGATTTTGTTATTTATTTATTTCTTTTTTTTTTATTTAAATTTTTGTAAATTACACCATTTATCCTAATAATGATTTTGTTTAGTCACAGGTGAATTTATTGATCCAAAATAATTATTTAATAAGTATAATACAAAATTCATAACTACCTAGGATTTAAACTCCTATAGTTAAGGAAGTGTTTAATTTTTTTTTTTTTTTTTTTGATCAGCAAAAAAAAAATTTCATTAACAGCATGAAATTAAAGGTACAGGAAGATGACATGCATCGAGAGAGATTCGGAAAGTGCAAATTGCCCGTACTATTGCTACTCGCATCCATACAACCAACCCCTTGGTCTCACTTTTTTTTTTTAAACAAAAAAAGTTAAGAAGGACTTAACTATAAAGTAAAATACATGAATCCCCACAAAATCAAACCCAAAAAAAACCCCCAAGCCAAAGCCAAAACCCAACACCAAATCCAATGCTGCTTCACTCCCAACGCCCCTCTGATATTTTTTAAACTTTTCACCTATGCTGCTACACCTCCTAGCACCCACCTGTTACACTCCCACGCCTGACAACACTATACCAAGCGAAGACCCATGTCTGCTGCAACGCTTCGCTCCTTCAACTTCCAACACCCACTTGCTATACGCTGCTGCACGCTCCACTGGAAACACTCCCTGGATCGGAAAAACTACATAGCCACGGGCGACCAAGGATGAAAAACTCCATGGCTGGAAACACTCCGGAAACACTCTCATCATAGAGTCCCATCTCTCCCATCATTTACACCACACCACACCTCAAGCCTTGACCGAGAACTATGGCCTCAACACACCTCCATCCGTTAATGCTCACCCACGCCAACTCCTCCCTGCACTACTTTGCCCCCTTGTGCCGACTCCTCCCTTCACATTAGCACTCCTCCTAGTAATCTACCACACTGTCAGAAGCAGTATTGGAATCAAACTTCCGTTACAATTTTGATCAAGCCTTCACTAGTATACTCTAAAACACCCGCTACAAAAACTCGTAAGATGACGACCCAAACACCGATCAACCACTGAGACACCTCCATACATCTGGATGAAAGTTCATCCATCAAACTCTTACTCGCGAAAGAGCGCAGAAATGAATATCCTAACCAAAGTTGGACGTCCTCTTGCCGGCCCAACACCAACCTCCTAACCAAAGGTAGTGTTTAATGATGTTGCAAGTTCACTATGTACCACTAATGATTAAATTGTATTACAATAGAGTTTGATTTTTCTTTTTATATATTAGTGATTAAGTTCACAATTTAAATATTGGAGTTTAAAATAACACGAGATTCATATTTTGGAGACTAAAAATGTAATTAATCTTTATATGTTTATGAGTGTTGATTTTGTTATTAATTTCTTTCTTTTTTCATGATTTAAATTTTGGTAAATTACACCTTTTAGCCAAATAATTATTTGGAGACTAAAAATGTAATTAATCTTTATATGTTTATGAGTGTTGATTTTGTTATTAATTTCTTTCTTTTTTTTGATTTAAATTTTGGTAAATTACACCATTTATCCTAATAATTATTTTTGTTTAGTCACAGGTGAACTTACTGATGCAAAATAATTATTTAGTAAGTATAATACAAAATTCATAACTACCTAGGATTTAAACTCCTATAGTTGAGGTAGTGTTTAATTTATTTATTTTTTGATCAGCAAAGAAAAATTTCATTAACAGCATGAAATTAAAGGTACAGGAAGATGACATGCATCGAGAGAGATTCGGAAAGTGCAAATTACCCGTATTACTGGTACTCGCATCCATACAACCAACCCCTTGGCCTCACGTTTTTTTTTTTAAACAAAAAAAGTTAAGAAGGACTTAACTATAAAGTAAAATGCATGAATCCCCACAAAATCAACCCACAAAACCCTAAGCCAAAGCCAAAACCCAACACCAAATCCAAGTATGCTTCACTCCCAACGGCCTCCTGCTATTTTTAAAACTTTTCACCTATGCTGCTACACCTCCCAACACCCACCTGCTACACCCCCACGCCTGACAACACTATATCAAGCCAAGACCCACGCCTGCTGCACGCTCCGCTGCTTCAACTCCCAACGCCCACCTGCTACACGCCCTGCTGCACGCCCCGCTGGAAACACTCCCTTGACCGGAAAAACACCATAGCCACCGCGACCAAGGATGAAAAACTCCATGGCTGGAAACACTCCGGAAACACTCTCATCATAGAGTCCATCTCTCTCATCATTTACACCACACCACACTTCAAGCCTTGATCGAGAACTATGGCCCGAACACACCTCTATCCGTTAATGCTCACCCACGCCAACTCCTCCCTGTACTACTTTGCCCCCTTGTGCCGACTCCTCCCTTCACATTAGCACTCCTCCTAGTAATCTACCACACTGTCAGAAGCAGTATTGGAATCAAACTTCTGTTACAATTCTGATCAGGCCTCCACTAGTATACACTCGCTATATAAACTCATAAGATGACGACCCAAACACCGATCAACCACTGAGACACCTCCATACATCTGGACAAAAGTTCACCCCTCAAACTCCTAGTCATGAAAGAGCGCACAAATGAATATCCTAACAAAAGTTAGACGTCCTCTAGCCGGTCCAACACCAACCTCCTAACCAAAGGTAGTGTTTAGAGATGTTGCAAGTTCACTATTTACCACTAATGTTTAAATTGTATTAAAATAGAGTTTGATTTTTCTTTTTTATATATTAGTGATTAAATTCACAATTTAAATATTGGAGTTTAAAATAACACGAGATTCATATTTTGGAGACAGAAAATGTAATTAATCTTTATATGTTTATGAGTGTTGATTTTGTTATTAATTTCATTCTTTTTTCATGATTTAAATTTTGGTAAATTACACCTTTTACCCTAATAATTATTTGGAGACTAAAAATGTAATTAATCTTTATATGTTTATGAATGTTGATTTGGTTATTAATTTCTTTCTTTTTTATTGATTTAAATTTTGGTAAATTACACCTTTTATCCTAATAATTATTTTTGTTTAGTCACAGGTAAACTTATTGATGCAAAATAATTATTAATAAGTATAATACAAAATTCATAACTACCTAGGATTTAAACTCCTATAGTTGAGGCAGTGTTTAATGTTGTTGCAAGTTCACTATTTACCACTAATGTTTAAATTGTATTATAATAGAGTTTGATTTTTCTTTTTTATATATTAGTGATTTAATTCACAATTTAAATATTGGAGTTTAAAATAACACGAGATTCATATTTTGGAGACTAAAAATGTAATTAATCTTTATATGTTTATGAGTGTTGATTTTGTTATTAATTTCTTTCTTTTTTCATGATTTAAATTTTGGTAAATTACACCTTTTAGCCTAATAATTATTTGGAGACTAAAAATGTAATTAATCTTTATATGTTTATGAGTGTTGATTTTGTTAGTAATTTCTTTCTTTTTTTTTATTTAAATTTTGGTAAATTACACCTTTTATCCTAATAATTATTTTTGTTTAGGTAGAGGTGAACTTATTGATGCAAAATAATTATTTGATAAGTATAATACAAAATTCATAACTTCCTTGGATTTACACTTCTACAGTTGAGGTAGTGTTTAATTTTTTTTTTTGATTAGCAAAGAAAAATTTCATTAACAGCATGAAATTAAAGGTACAGGAAGATGACATGCATCGAGAGAGATTCGGAAAGTGCAAATTACCCGTACTACTGCTACTCGCATCCATGCAACCAACCCCTTGCCCTCACGTTTTTTTTTTAAACAAAAAAAGTTAGGAAGGACTTAACTATAAAGTAAAATACATGAATCCCCACAAAATCAACACACAAAACCCTAAGCCAAAGCCAAAACCCAACCCCAAATCCAAGTATGCTTCACTACCAACGCCCCCCTGCTATTTTTAACACTTTTCACCTATGCTGCTACACCTCACAACACCCACCTGCTACACTCCCACGCCTAACAACACTATACCAAGCAAAGACCCACGCCTGCTGCACGCTCCGCTGCTTCAGCTCCCAACGCCCACCTGCTACACGCCTGCTGCACGCCCCGCTGGAAACACTTCCCCGATCAGAAAAACTCCATAGCCACCGCGACCAAGGATGAAAAACTCCATGGCTGGAAACACTCCGGAAACACTCTCATCATAGAGTCCCATCTCTCTCATCATTTACACCACACCACACCACACCTCAAGCCTTGACCGAGAACTATGGCCCCAACACACCTCCATCCGTTAATGCTCACCCACGCCAACTCCTCCCTGCACTACTTTGCCCCTTTGTGCGGACTCCTCCCTTCACATTAGCACTCCTACTAGTAATCTACCACAATGTGAGAAGCAGTATTGGAATCAAACTTCCGTTACAATTCTGATCAGGCCTCCACTAGTATACTCTAACACACCCGCTACAAAAACTCGTAAGATGACGACCCAAACACCGATCAACCACTGAGACACCTCCATACATCTCGACAAAAGTTCACCCCTCAAACTCCTACTCGCGAAAAAGCGCACAAATGAATATCCTAACTAAAGTTGGACGTCCTCCAGCCGGTCCAACACCAACCTCCTAACCAAAGGTAGTGTTTAATGATGTTGCAAGTTCACTATTTACCACTAATGTTTACATTGTATTATAATAGAGTAGTTTGATTTTTCTTTCTTATATATTAGTGATTAAATTCACAATTTAAATATTGGTATTTAAAATAACACGAGATTCATATTTTGGAGACTAAAAATGTAATTAATCTTTATATGTTTATGAGTGTTGATTTTGTTACTAATTTCATTCTTTTTTCATGATTTAAATTTTGGTAAATTACACCTTTTACCCTAATAATTATTTGGAAATTGACAATGTAATTAATCTTTATATGTTTATGAATGTTGATTTGGTTATTAATTTCTTTCTTTTTTCTTGATTTAAATTTTGGTAAATTACACCTTTTATCCTAATAATTATTTTTGTTTAGTCACATGTAAACTTATTGATGCAAAATAATTATTTAATAAATATAATACAAAATTCATAATTACCTATGATTTAAAGTCCTATAGTTGAGGTAGTGTTTAATGATGTTGCAAGTTCACTATTTACCACTAATGTTTAAATTGTATTATAATAGAGTTTGATTTTTCTTTTTTATATATTAGTGATTAAATCACAATTTAAATATTGGAGTTTAAAATAACACGAGATTCATATTTTGAGACTAAAAATGTAATTAATCTTTATATGTTTATGAGTGTTGATTTTGTTATTAATTTCTTTCTTTTTTCTTCATTTAAATTTTGGTAAATTACACCTTTTACCCTAATAATTATTTGGAGACTAAAAATGTAACTGATCTTTACATGTTTATGAGTGTTGATTTTGTTATTAATTTTTTTCTTTTTTTTTTCATTTAAATTTTGGAAAATTACACCTTTTACCCTAATAATTATTTTTGTTTAGATAGAGGTGAACTTATTGAAACAAAATAATTATTTAATAAGTATAATACAAAATTCATAACTACCTAGGATTTAAACTCCTATAGTTGAGGTAGTGTTTAATGATGTTGCAAGTTCACTATTTACCACTAATGTTTAAATTGTATTATAATAGAGTTGGATTTTTCTTTTTTATATATTAGTGATTAAATTTACAATTTAAATATTGGAGTTTAAAATAACACGGGATTCATATTTTGGAGACTAAAAATGTAATTAATCTTTATATGTTTATGAGTGTTGATTTTGTTGTTAATTTCTTTCTTTTTTCTTGAATTAAATTTTCGTAAATTACACCTTTTAGCCTAATAATTATTTGGAGACTAAAAATGTAATTAATCTTTATATGTTTATGAGTGGTGATTTTGTTATTAATTTCTTTCTTTTTTCTTGATTTAAATTTTGGTAAATTACACCTTTATCCTAATAATTATTTTTGTTTAGTCACAGGTGAACTTATTGACGCAAAATAATTATTTAATATAAGTATAATATAAAATTCATAACTACCTAGGATTTAAACTCCTATAGTTGAGGTAGTGTTTAATGATGTTGCAAATTCACTATTTACCACTAATGTTTAAATTGTATTATAATAGAGTTTGATTTTTCTTTTTTATATATTAGTGATTAAATTCACAATTTAAATATTGTAGTTTAAAATAACACAAGATTCATGTTTTGGAGACTAAAAATGTAATTAATCTTTATATGTTTATGAGTGTTGATTTTGTTATTAATTTCTTTCTTTTTTCTTGATTTAAATTTTGGTAAATTACACCTTTTAGCCTAATAATTATTTGGAGACTAAAAATGTAATTAATCTTTATATGTTTATGAGTGTTGATTTTGTTATTAATTTTTTTCTTTTTTCTTGATTGAAATTTTTGGTAAATTACACCTTTTACCCTAATAATTATTTTTGTTTAGTCACAGATGAACTTATTGATGCAAAATAATTATTTAATAAGTATAATGCAAAATTCATAACGACCGATGATTTAAACTCCTATAGTTGAGGTTGTGTTTAATGATGTTGCAAGTTCACTATTTATATATTAAAAAACATGATTTATTTTATTTATTTTTATAAGCATAAAAACAGATAACAAGATACACATATATATTTGCGAAACAAACATTTTTTTATTATTATTATAAAAACAGCACCAACACCTTCTCATCGCCTACCCTGTCAACCAGCACCTCTTCCTCGACCACCTACCACTGTCACTGTCATTCTCACCAGGCTCTATCATCTCCACCACCAGCACCCTCTAAAGAAAATGTTCAGTAATGTATTGTTACCTTCTGAAAAAAAACCGATAAAATGGATAAATATTTTGAGACATCCAAAAAAGAAAAGATAGACAAATAATATGGAGAGAATTGACCTTATTTGAGAAGTTGACTTTTTGACTATTTTAACTTAGCTAAAATAGCTATGTTTAGAAAATTAGTTAATTTAATGTTTTCTCAGCAGGAGAGAAAAAAGTAAATTTTTTATTTTTTTTATAACTCAACTGAAATTTCTTCAGGATGCTCATTCGAGCCAAAGTAGACGTATACGGAATGACCATAAAATGAAATCGTCGTTTGTGCCTATGGAAATCGACCTTCTTATTAAACAATGCCTTATTTACTATATTTGTGGGGGAAGCTGCCTAAATAACTTCTTCGAAACTCCGTGCGCAGTAAGACAGAAATGAAGATGGAAAGTCCAATCCAAATTTCAACGGGGCTTTACAACCTGCACGAACTCGTTTGTGCAAAGCAATTTCAAAGAAGTAATGGCTCATCTATGTGCTCCATGCGGATTTGGGCGTATCAAAATACAGATATTTCAAAAAGCGAGTATACAACCATTTTATTTGAGCTCAAAAACTATGTCAGGACGTTCAATTCAAATTTTAAAATTTAATTTTTATTATATTTTAATGTAAATTTATTAATAAAAATAACACATTAAATTTTAAAATAAAATATTATTTTTTTTTCATGTTACACCTTAATCAATTATACGTATTCTTCATATTTAAATATCTTTATTTTCTTTTCAAATTTTCAGTTATTTTCTCTTCTTCCTCACTCTAAAATTTCAATCCACCCCACTAAATTGACTATGTATAGTCGAACAAAGTGACTATGTAAAGTTTCGACCCCGCTTTGTAGCTCGAAAAAGGAGAGCCTGAATGGCTCGAATTCTTTTTTTATTCTTTTTCTTCTCCTTCACTCTTTCTCTTCTTCTTTCCCTGGGTTTGTTGACTTCTCTCTCCTTCATTCTTTCTCTCTCTCTTTCCATCTTTCTCTTCTTCCTTTCCATCTTGAATCCAAAAATGTAAACCTGTACATCTTGAATCCACACAGCCCTCTCTCTCTCTCCTCAAACCCAAAAATGTAAACCTGTACATCTTGAATCCACACAGCCCTCTCTCTCTTTCTCTCTCTCTCTCTCAAACCCAAGGAAGAAGAAGAAGAGATCAAAATAACCCAAAAAATCACAAAAAAAAAAACAAATCAAAACAACCACAGTCGAATACCCATAATCGAAGATCAAGCTTCGCCCTCTCCGTCCATAGTGGATCAAGCTTTGGCCTCTCCATCCATGGCGGATCAAGCTTCGGCCGATCAAGCTTTGGCCTCTCCTCTCTTCCTCCTCTCTTTCTCTCACCTCTTTGTTTCTCTCTCACCTATCTCTTTCTCTCAAACCAGTTCAACAAAGAAGGAAAAAGGAGAGGAAAAAAAAATAGTGTCAAAACGACATCGTTTTGACACTCGGGGCATTCGAGCCGCTCGACTTTTGAGCTACCACGCATTTCTCGTAAAGTTTTACAGATGCAAAATTACATACAACCTAGATTCTAATTATCCATTTGTCTTTCATACTCAATGTTATGAGAGAGAGAGAGAGAGAGAGAGAGAGAGAGAGAGAAAGAGAGAGAGAATATAACTCTGTATATTTCAATAAATAATATGAATGAATACAAGGCTCATTTATATAGGAGAATGAGAAGCTAAGCATGATAATACACAATATGATAATACACAATATGGTAGTAGATATATACAACTAACACCCCCCTAAAGCTCAAGGTGGTAATGCAGATATCAACTTGAGCTTGGAAAGTAAGTCAAAAAAGTATCCTAGAGGATGAGCTTTAGTGAACATGTCTGATGTTTGATCAGCAGATGTAACGAAGATAAGACAAACAATGCCATTAGTAACATGTTGTTGTATGAAGTGACAATCAATCTCAATATGCTTGGGTGTAACAACCCAAACCCAAGATTAACGTTAAGCCATGATTTAATATGCCTAATAAGTTCTTAAGATCAAAACCTGAATTAAATTCCATGTGTGTTGCCTTATTTGAGTTTATATATGTTTAACGTAGAATGATCTGTTCATGTTTCCGATCTGTTCTGCAAATTGAAGGCCTTATCGATATCCGATTATGAAATTGACTCAAGATATATGTTAGTTGGAATTTTTAGAATATTATGCTAGGTTTGGTTAAAATTTGATTCGGAACCAAATAATTAGACTAATTTAATGCAAAATGATTTCTTTTAACCTCAATTGAACATGTGTCCTTAAGTGGGCCATATACTTGATCCCATTAGCGCATTTTTATATCATCAACTCATGCTCCTAAGACACAAATGTGAGAGAGAAGTGAGAGACTAAGAAAGGGTTTGGGATCAAGTGAGAAAGGGGAAAGCTTGCAAGAAATTGTTGAGAGATTGAAAGGAATTTGAGAGTTACAACTTCAACACTTGTGAAATCAAGTCTCTAGGTAAGAATTTTATCCCTATGCCTTGAAATCTAGACTATAATGCATGAACACAAGAGAATTATGTTGATTAATGCAAGAATTGAGTTAGAAATGAAGAGTATTGAGCCATACCATGCATGCATGCATATTTTCTCATATTTTTAGTTTAATCTCCAAGAATTCCCTCACGCATGTCTTGAATTCACCTTAATTTTGGAAAATCATCAACTTTCTTGCTGTTTTGTAGCATTTGATCATGTTTTGAGAAGCTTAATTTCAAAGAAATTCATGCATGTCATGTTCATGGAACATTCATACATTTTAAGTTTAATTTTAGCACAATTGGCAAGCTATTGGGCCCTGATTTCTTGAAATAATCCTTAATTTATGATGTTTTATGAGTTTTTAAGTGTTTCCTCAAGTTTTGGCTCAGAGAAAATTGAGTTTTGATGCTTTAAGATTAAGTTTTGAACTATGGAAGTAAATTTGGAAATTCCAGAATTTACACCTCCGCTCGAGTGATTAGAAGTCCACTCGAGCGTGAAATACATGCTCCTAGAAGTTCATGTGTTTTTGCAGATCGCTCGAGCGACAAAAGTCACGCTCGAGCAAGGGTCTAAGTCTCACGCTCGAGCGAGGATCGAGCGTCTGTCGAGCGTGAAAATGAAGCAACTAGTACTTTTTCAAAGTTTGCAAACCGCTCGAGCGAATGAAGTTGCGCTCGAGCGAATGAAGTTGCGCTCGAGCGAACCCTCACATTTTGCATGTCCGCTTGAGCGAGGAAAGCCACACTCGAGCGTGGACTCTGTTTTCAGTAAATTTTGAAAAATGTTTTCAAGTACATTTTTGCATCCTCATTCCATCCTAGGCCAAGATTAAGACACCATAATGAGGATAATGGCTAGAAACACTGTAACGCCCCGACCCTTTACACGTCATCTATATTGTCCGCTTTGGGCCATGCTTGCACGGATTTGTTCTTCCCAGTGGGTCACCCATCCTAGAACTACTCCAGTCTAAGCACGCTTAACTGGGGAGTTCTAATAGGGATTTCACCACTTGAGAAAAGGCCTCGATGCTATATAAGGGTCCAGGTTTTTACTTTGATAGCCTAGGAACTCCCTCTTCATTCCCGATGTGGGACACCAGGGCCTTACAATCCACCCCCCATAAGGCTGCACGTCCCCGTGCAGTAGCCTGCCAACTTGCAAGCCCGCCAACATGCACCAAGAGACGCTAGGGGCCCACACTCGGTACTCCGGAGGGTCGGCTCTGATACCATTTGTAACGCCCCGACCCTTTACACGTCATTGATATTGTCCACTTTGGGCCACGCCCACACGGATTTGTTCTTCCCAGTGGGTCACCCATCCTAGAACTACTCCAGCCTAAGCACGCTTAACTGGGGAGTTCTAATAGGGATTTCACCACTTGGGAAAAGGCCTCGATGCTATATACTTTTATAGTTCAGGAACTCCCCCTCCATTCCCGATGTGGGACACTGGGGCCTTACAAACACACTAAAAACAAATGCTTGTGTACAATATAACGTCCGATTGAACACATGCAATGCAAACAACATGCTTATCTTGCTCAAATTTTACTTGTCTTGATTTTTTTTACACATTTTAACATTACCAAGTCATTCTTTAGTTAATTTGTCCAAGATGAGTATCCTCTAATGAGAGAGGGGTCAACCAAAGGATGGTTTAAGACATGAGAGAGATCATGCCTTTGGCTAGGAGGAACCCTCAAAAGAGAGTTAAAGCCATTGAGCACAAGCTCTATCTCAAGCTTAAACACAATCATAAGGTTAACCAACCCTCAAAACAAATGAAAAAATGAGGGAGGTTGCAGACTTTTAGTGCTGAAATGGCATGTAAAAGACACTACAACATGCAAGCAACACATGCACAACATGTTCAAAAGCCAAAAGCATCAAAACTAGTGAAGACCATTACACTAGAGGCATGCAATATCAAGCTTAAATGACCAAACTAGTTCTGGATAGAGCTTAAACACGCCAAATCAGTAGCCAAAACATGCTAGGATTAAAACATAAGAGGCAAGAAAAACATGCGCACATGATAGCTTGCAAACAAGGCTCAAACCACAACTCTCAAAAGCAATGAAAGAGTGAATTAAGTGAGAGTGTGACAGAGATATACGCATTGAGATCACATGCAAAATGAGGCTAAAACATGCAAACAACTCAAATACTTCATGCTCAAAGTCTCAAAACAATGGACTAGTGAAGACCATTACACTATAGCCATGCAAAACGAGGCTCATATGACCAAGACAGCTCAAAACAGAGTTAAAGTAGGCCAAATTAGAGCCTAAAACATGCTGAAGTCAAGTCATAAACGGGTAGAAAAACATGCTCACATGTTAGGCTATCTACACTTGCAAACAAGACACAAGGATGTGAGGCCACCCCCTCCTATTTTGGATCTCAAAACATGGTTTTTACCACTAAAAATTCTCTGATTTTCAGTGGTTAAAAAGGCCAAAAAGTTTGATTTAAAACAACTTCGAAAGATGGCACAACAACTTAGCTAGCAAGCTACAAGAAAGGTGGACCACCCCTAACTCCAAAAAGGGCTTAAACCACCATTTTTAAACCTTAAAAAAAGAGGTTTTTGTAGTTGAAAACCAGGCCAAAAAATAGTTTGCAAAGGTGGCAAAATAAGTGTGCAAAATAAGCTTAAATGGGATAAGTTCTATACCTTTGAAGCAAAGCACACAATAGGTGCAAATCTGAGCTTAAACCACCATTTTAGAGCTCAAAGAACGCTCCAAGAGAGTTTCAAGCAACCTCATTTGAAGGACGAACCACTTTGGTTAAGGGTTGATAGGTTAAAGTTTGAAGTATGCAAGCTTCTAAGCACAAATGCTCAAGAGATAGAGAAATCTAGAGAGAGAGGATTATAGAGAGAGAGGATTTTTAGAGAGAGAGGCTCCCAAAATTTTCTAACCTTGAAATGTGAGAGATATGGCCTTCATATTTTGCAAAAAGAAGAGCCTTGGTCGAAATATCTGATTTAGAGACAGCTGGCACAGTGTAGAACAACTGGAGAAGAAATATTTGCAAATTCTGAGCTTTCTGGACATTTGTGGCTGACCAGCCACTATTGGTGGCCGACAAGGGTCACTTCTGGCCAACCTATGGCCAGCAAACTCCATTTGTGGCCGGCACACTCCCCCAGTGGCCGACAGCAAAAACTGGTCCCCGTCCTTGACTTCAAACAAGCATAAATCCTTCATCTAGACCTTTTTCAGGTCATTCTTGAGTCTAAATTGTAGCCCCAGAAGTCTTCTTTCCAATGGTGAAGCTTCACATCAAAATTCCAAGTGTGATAAGAGATATCCCTCTTTTAGTGAAGACTGCTCAATTTCAGTCCAACCGGATTGATGCCTAACTTCAACCAGCCATATCTCCCTCATCCAAACACAGCTTTAAGAGATTCTTGAGTGAAAAATGAAGCCCCGGAAGCCCAATTTCCAACGGTGGTGGCCTCATAGCTATAATCCAAGTGTACAAACGGATAGGCCTGATTTAGCAAGGGCCGCTCGACTCTCTCTTAACGATTCATGCCCAACTTCTTCTCCAACTGGGTTTCTTCCCTCTCCTCCAATTTTCTTTAACTCCAAACCTCTAACCAAGGTGTTTTGGAAGATTTTTTTGAAGAGTTCACCTCTCTTTCATTTATTCCCACTTTGTCCTTGCTCGGTTTACCAAAAAAGGCAACATTTAACAAAATGCGAGTATCGGAATATCTTAGAAACCTTGTTTCAAAAATATTTTGAAAGAGAGGGTTTTAAGGTCTAAAAATCATTTTACTCAAAATAGTTTTGGTCCAAAATGGGGTGTGAGGTTGGAATTTGAAGCTCCTCTTGCCGAAGAAATCGAACCTTTGCATAGCATAGCCTGCAACATCAAGTAAGAAATCAGTGGTGCCCAAGTCTTAAGGGCGGTCAAAAATGGGGTGTCTACACTGTGTTTATGGACTTGATGAACCGAATCTTTCGAGAGTTCTTAGACCGTTTTGTGGTCGTCTTTGTGGATGATATCTTGATCTACTCACCCTCTGAGGAGGAGCACGAGGAACACTTGCGAGTGGTGCTTGAGTTGCTTGGAGCCTATAAGTTGTATGCTAATTTCAAGAAGTGTGAGTTTTGGCTAAGAGAGGTTAAGTTCTTAGGCCATGTGGTATCCAGGGAAGGGGTGATTGTAGACTCATCCAAGATTGAGGCAGTGCAGAAAAGGCACAACCTAAGAATGCTTTAGAGATCTGTAGTTTCTTGGGGTTGGCAGGGTATTACCATCGGTTTGTGAAGGATTTCTCCAGATTAGCTTTGCCTTTAGCTAGATTGATGAGGAAAGGGGTCAAATTTCTGTGGAGTGAGACTTGTGAAAAGTCGTTCCAAGAGCTTAAGGTTAGACTTACCATCGCTCCAGTCTTGATTATTCTAGAGAGGGGTTTGGGCTATTTAGTGTATTGTGATGCCTCATGAGAGGGTTTGGGTTGTGCATTGATGCAGGAAGGAAACGTAGTAGCCTATGGCTCATGACAATTGAAAACACAGGAGAGGAACTACCCTACTCACGACTTAGAGTTAGCGTAGTGATATTTGCCCTGAAGATTTGGAGGCACTATCTGTATTGCGAGAGATTTGAGGTGTTTTCTGATCATAAGAGTCTGAAATATCTATTTACATAGAAAGACTTGAACTTGAGGCAGAGAAGGTGGATGGAGTTCATAGAGGATTATGATTTCGAATTGCATTACCATCTGGGGAAGGCCAATGTGGTGGCCGACGCCTTGAGTAGGAAATCTATCGACAGCGTGGCCTGTATTGCCATCTGGGAATGGGAAATGTTGGGTGTTCTTGGGGAGTTTAACTTGTATCTGGGCGAGTCTGTTGAGTCTGCAGCCTTGTTTTCTGTGGTCGCGCAACCTACACTTGTGAACTGAGTGTTAGAAGCGCAGAAAAGTGACCTTGAGGTAGAATCCCTCCAAGAGAAGATCTCTAGTGGAAAGGTGGAGAAGGGTTTGATTGTGTATCCCGACCTGAGTATGAGATACCGTGACTGCTTGTTTGTGTCGGAATCTTGCCGAGAGGAAGTACTCCGAGAGTTTCACCATTCACGCCTTGCGGTGCATCCAAGAGGCACAAAAATGTACCACGACTTGAGTCGTCAATTTTGGTGGAGAGGTATGAAGAAGGATGTGGTAGTGTTTGTATCGAAGTGCCTTACTTGTCAGCAAGTGAAGGCCGAACATCAGAAGCCAGCGGATTTGTTACAATCCTTGTCTATAGCTGAGTGGAAGTGAGAGCATGTCACGATGGATTTTGTTGTGGGCCTTCCGAGGACTCAATGGGGTAGTGATGCCATTTGGGTGGTAGTTGATCGACTAACTAAGTCAGCACATTTTATTCTTATACGCCTAAGAGATTCAGTAGATTACCTTGCCGACTTGTATATTCGAGGACATAGTGAGGTTGCACGGGGTCCCTGTGACAATCGTCTTAGATAGAGATCCGCATTTCACTGCTCAGTTGTGGCAGAGTTTGCAGAGTGACTTGGGTACTAGACTGACTTTTAGCACGGCTTACCATCCTCAGACTGACGGGCAGTCCGAGCGTACTATTCAGATCCTTGAGGATATGCTTCGAGACTGTGTCCTTGACTTTAAGAGGTCATGGGAGAGACATTTACCCTTAGTGGAGTTTGCCTACAATAACAGTTTCCAATCGAGTATTAGCATGGCACCATTTGAGGCCTTGTATGGCCGATCGTGTAGATCTCCAAGGTGTTGGGCCGAGAGGGGTGATGCACCTTTGTTAGGTCTAGAGTTGGTACGGGAGACGACATGGAAAGTGGCACTTATCCGTAGAGGTTGGCTACAGCCCAGAGTCACCAAAAGAGTCATGCCAATCATAGAAGAAGACCTTTGTCATTCAAGATGGGTGATCATGTCTTTTTGAAAATATCACCTAGACGGGGTTTGATGAGGTTCGGGAAGAGTGGGAAGTTATCCCCTCAGTTTATTGGCCCTTTTGAGATCCTTGAGCGGATTAGGGAGGTTGACTATCGTTTGGCATTGCCGCCACAACTTTCCGGGGTACATGACGTGTTTCATATTAGCATGCTTCGGAAGTATGAGCCAGATCCATCGCATGTGTTGAATTGGACCAACTTAGACATCAACGAGGATGCCTCATATGAGAAGAGACCGGTGCGAGTCTTGGATAGGCGAGACCAAGTCTTGCGAGGCAAGACCATTCCCTTGGTCAAAGTATTGTGGAAACATCACGAGGTTGAGGAAGCAACTTGGGAGTGTGAATTGGAGGTTCAAGAGAAATATCCGGATCTATTTGTTGATATTTGAATATATGTTAAAATTTCAGTTTCGTTGATGAACTATAAAACATTGTATATGTTTGGGTTATGAAAGCATTGTAAATCTTGAATGTGTTTCGGAGATGCAAGTTTAGTTTGAACATTATATATATGTTGTTTGTGCTTTGGAAATGCAAATATATTATAAACATTGAATATGTTTCGGAGATATGGAAGATGTATTGAAATTAAATAAATTTTCAGAATATGCATATTGGTAAAATATGTTGGACTATGTATATATTGTGGAATTGTTCTCTTGTGAAGAGATGGAATCACCGGTGCGTGGGTCATGGTGATGAGATTTGAATGGTAATCATTTTGAAAATGGGATAATCATGGTTTTCAAACTTGTACTAAAATTTCGGGGACGAAATTCTTTAAAGGGGGAAGGTTAAAGCGATCTTGGTTTAGCCCCGACCTTCATCATGTCCCGGACTTGGGTTCCGTGGTTGAATATTGTATCCATCTCTTGTTTTTCTCCTTTAGCTCTTTGTATTTTAGTTTTGGAACTTGTTGGGTGAGTTTGGAACAAGTTGGTTGTTGTTTGGTTTAGATTGTTGTTACCTAGATTTTGGCCTCTTCGCTCGAGCGAGGCTTCTTGCGCTCGAGCGAGCCTTTTGAAATTTGCTTCTTCACTCGAGTGAGGCTTCTTGTGCTCGAGCGAGAATTAGGAGTTCTCGGGTTTTCTTCCAGACGCAGCTTTTCTGAAAAGGGTTAGGTTCTTCGCTCGAGCGAGGTTTCTTGCGCTCGAGCGAGCTTTGTGTTATTTGTTCCTTCGCTAGAGCGAGACTTCTTGTGCTCGAGCGTGCGTCTGCGTTTGTGGCAGACCTGAAGCTTTGCATTCTACGCTCGAGCGACACTTCTTGCGCTCGAGCGAGGTCACTGTTGTATCTGGTCGCTCGAGCGACGACTCCTTCGCTCGAGTGAAGACCACGTATATCAGTTCGCAGTAGCTCATTTTTACACAGAAAATTGAGATCTTTTCACCTCAAAACCCTAATCTGGCACCTTTTCTCTCTAAAATACTCTCTCTCTACAAATAGTCCTAGATCTAAGTATCTCTCAACCCTACTTCCTTTGTTAAAGTGTTGGAGCGTCACAAGGGCTTTCCTTTGATTCGAGTCAAACCAAATTTGGGGCATCTTTGAAGTTCTTCTTCTTCCTCTTTGAGCTCTACATTTGAGGTAGGGATATTCTACTCTTTGATATGAGTTTTAACCTAGGTATTTGACTTTTTGTATAAATGGTGGAAATTTGAAAACCTTTAGGTGAAACTAGAGTTTGAATTTAAAATTTGAAAAAAGGGGTTTTATATTTTGAGTCATGAAACATATATAGAGTGTTGAATATGAGCTTATATGAGTTAAAATGGTGAAATTTAGACTTGTGATTGACATTTGGAAAAATGGGGAAAACTGCCCTAATTTTGTGTTAAATAATCATTATGTATAAACAATGAAATTGATAGAGGAAATATGAAATTGGGAGGATGTGTAAATGAATGGTGTAGTTAGATTTGTTAAATGACTCACCTATGGAAATTTGGCAATTTTTCTGTTTGATAGATTTGTTTATCTGGTTAGAAATATCTATTTTGGGCTATCGGTTGAGGATAGCTACGATTGTTGCAGAACCTGCATAAGGACTAGGTAAATTGAAACTAGTCATATGAAGTATGTCATTGAATATGACGGTTTGATTAAATTGTTGAATGTGTGAATTTTGGTAGTCATTGTAAATGACATGCTTTTAAATACATTGTATATGTATCATTATTTGTGAGGAGATAAGGGATGTACTCTATTGTTTGGGAGGAGATAGGGGATGGGCTCCATTGATAATTAAGTTGGCCGGAGTGTCCAGAGCGAAAGTCCAGAAATCTTATATGTATATGGGTGCCAGTTCCCTCGGATGAGAATTTCATAAAATGGCAAGGAAATTGAAGTGTTGATAAATGAGTTGTAGCCTCGTTTGTTATTGTTTAGATAACAAGGGATTATATCTATGAGTTGATTTGAATAAATGAATGGAAATGGTTTGAAATATGGATGTCAATTGGTTTTAAGTGTTGATCATTTATCTAATGCTTATATCTTAGTTAAATCTCATATATTGTTTTAGCATATCTCTGCTGGGCTTTGGCTCACCCTACTTGGGAAATCATTTTCAGGTACAGGTGACATGCCGCCTCCAAGGACATAGCTTGGGAGGTTAGGAGTTGAAGGCTCCATTTTGTTGTTTTGTTTTGTGTTAAATGTTCATTCAAGCCGAGGGCTTTGCTTGTATAGAAAGTTAAACTCTTCTTTGGTTATAACCAAGCGAGGTCTTGGAAAGATATAAACCCGTTGGCATTTATTTTGTTGTTATCAATTAAAGTTACATGCTATAGTTTCAAGATGAACATTTTTGAAAGTGTAATGCATGTAATATCTTTTGTAATGTGGACTCTGCTGAATGAATATAGCGATCCTGGTTTTCCCTTCTTCGATTGTTGTATCCAGACTTAGGTTCCGTGGAGTTGGTTGTTGTATATGTATTATTATCATCCTTTAATTCCATATATTTGAGTTTTAGGATGTATTGGGCGTGTTTCAAACAGGTTGGTTGAGCTTTAGTCCATTTCCTTGCTGCCCAGATTTTTGGTGGTTCGCTCGAGCGGGTCCCTTTACGCTCGAGCGGAGTTTACACACTCTCAGCATTTTGTCCCTCTGCAAAACTTCTGCAGGTGCGTTTTTCATGCTCGAGCGGATTTCCTTACGCTTGAGCGGGTCGCGCTCGAGCGGGCTTCTTGGCGCTCGAGCGGGTGTTCTTGTCTGCAAAAGTAATGGAGGAGTGTCATCTACGCTCGAACGGATTTTATTTCGCGCTCGAGCAGATGTGTTTTGCAGTTGTGTCTTGGCGCTCGAATGGTAATTTTTGCGCTCGAGCGGGTTCAGTTTTTTTGTGCTTGACGCTCGAGCGGACTAGTCATATATCAGTTGGCAGCTGGGTGATTTTAAGTCACTTCTCAACTTTCACTCTCTCTCTTACTTTACCAAAAACAGATTTTTGAGAGCTCCTCTCTCTAGAAAATACCTTCTCTCTAAGGTTTGATCTAGTTAGAGTGATCTCCCACCCTTGAGCCTTTACAAAAAGTGTTGATCTTAGTGAGGACTATCTTTTGATCCGTAAATCTTGGGATTCGGAGCACTTCGAGTTTTCATCATCTACTTCCTTTGAGCTCCGAGTTTAAGGTAGGGATTCCTACTCATCTTTATAAGCTTTAACCTAAATATTGAGCTTTTTGTATAAATGGTTTGACTTGGGAAGTTAGGGTTTGTAATGTGTTATATTGGAAAGTAAGGTTTTGTTCTTTTGATTCAAACTTATGTGTTTTGGGTCTAAAAAGGAGGTTATTGTTGTTATTGATAATATTTGGACTTTTGGGTCAATATTGAGAAAAATGAGAAAAATGCCATGTTTGGGTATATTTGGGTCATTAGTGTAATTAATGACAATTATTATGGAAATGTGAAATTGAGTTGGAAATAATGAAATTGGCTCTTTATGAGTTAGAATGGTGGAGTTGGATTTATAAATCGCTCACTTTGAAAATGTTGAAATTATATATCTGTTGATGCATTTATTATCTGTTTAGAAATAACTGCTTTGGGTTATCGGTGAAGGATAGTCTTGATTGTTGTAGACAATGCATGATGATTAGGGAAACTAAAACTAATCAATTGAATATGTCATCAAATATGACGGTTGGAATAATACATTAAATTTATGTATTGATTGATTACGTATATGATATGTGTTTATATACGTTGTGTTGTATGGGAGGAGATAGGGGATGTACTCAAAGGTTTAGGGAAAGATAGGGGATGGACTCCTAAACCGGATATTGTTTGGGAGGAGATAGGGGATGGACTCCATCGATACAGCAAATATGTGTATCTATTAAAGCATTGATACAGCAAATCTGTGTATCATATATGAATTACGGAAGTGTTTTCTTTGAGATTGATACAACAATTATATGTATCTACTGTGAAGTATAAAGCGTTTAATTTGAGTTGTTATCTCAATTGAAATGAAAGTATTATTGATATGAGATGAAATCTCACTTAAAGTATATGGCCAGGTTCTGAGCCAGGGTTATGAACTGAGAATTGGATATGAAATGGAAAATAGAAGGAAACATGGACACTTTTGTCATGTAATGGAAATGGGTTATGAATTGATTTATGTGAACTAAACATTTGTCAAATGCTAATGTTTTAGTTATTGCTTATATTGTGTTTAGCATATCTCTACTGGGTATCGGCTCACCCTATATAGGACATCATTTTCAGGTACAGGTAGTATGCCACCTCCAAGGACGCAGCTTGGAAGGCTTGAGGCTGTTGGACCTTTTTATTGTTTTGTTGTATTACATGTATATCAAGCTTAGGGCTTATTTTGTGTAGAGTTAGTACTCTCCTTTTTGGAACCAAGTGTTGACTTGGAAAGTTGTAAGCCCATAGGGAAATTACTTTTATTGTCAACATGTAATACATTTTGTAATGAATACTCTAATGAAATGTAATTATACTTTATTCTCTTATGTCTAAGCATGTCGAGAATGTATGATTTATGGCTTTATTTTGAGGGCGTTACAATGAAAATATAACATTTCTGTCATGTTTGTAGATCTTATAAATGGTTGGTCTATCTAATATTTTGAGGGCGTTACACAAACCGCGTCAGAAACCGCGTCGACTTTAACTCTTGAGTGACTGTTTTTGAACTTAACACAAACTGGCTATTCTTTGTTTAGCGAAGTTTCTTGGTGGATTTATGACATATCATATTCCAAGCTTTGGAACCCAAAATTAAAAGTTTATTTGTTTAATTATATTTTCAAAATTATTTTAAATTTATCTCTATTTTTAAAATTATTTTTAAATTATTCCAAATTTATCTCTATTTCCAAATTTATTTTAAATTAAATTTATTTCTATTAGGAAAGCTACATTAATTGAATCAATATCTATATTGAAATATGTGGTACATCATATTTTCAAGTTAATTGAATTATTTATTGAATTATTTATTTATTTTATGAAACTTTGTAAAAAAGTTATTTGTCAATTCATATAAAAATTTACTTTTTGTCTAATGCCCCGTTTGAAGACTTGGGTTAGTAGTAAAAAAAAAAAAAACTTTATAAATTATAACATTAAATTTTTTATTTTTTTATTTTTTTTAAATAAATATGTAAAAAGTCAATTAAGATAATTAATTCTCAAAACAAACCTAATTTAGCTCAAATTGCCGGTTGGTGCTGCACAATTACTTTTCATTCAAAGTAAGGTAGTAACACCGCGCAAGAAACCACGTCGAATTCAACCCTTGACTGACTTTTTTTGAACTCAACTCATGACTGACTGACTATTCTTTGTTCAGCGAAGTTTCCTAGCAGATTTATGACATATCATATTCCAAGCTTTGGAACCCAAAATTAAAAGTTTATTTGTTTAATTATATTTTCAAAATTATTTTAAATTTATCTCTATTTTTAAAATTATTTTAGATTTATTCTAAATTTATCTCTATTTCCAAATTTATTTTAAATTAAATTTATTTCTATTAGGAAAGCTACATTAATTGAATCAATATCTATATTGAAATATGTGGTACATCATATTTTCAAGTTAATTGAATTATTTATTTATTTATTTTATGAAACTTTGTAAAAAAGTTATTTGTCAATTCGTATAAAAATTTATTTTTTGTCTAATGCCCCGTTTGAAGACTTGGGTTAGTAGTAAAAAAAAAAAATTATAAATTATAACATTAATTTTTATATTTTTTTAAATAAATATGTAAAAAATTAATTAAGATAATTAATTCTCAAAACAAACCTAATTTAGCTCAAATTGTGGGTTGGTGCTGCAAAATTACCTTTCATTCAAAGTAAGGTAGTAACACCGCGCAAGAAACCACGTCGAATTTAACCCTTCACTGACTTTTTTTGAACTCAACCCATGACTGACTGACTATTCTTTGTTCAGTGAAGTTTCCTAGCAGATTTATGACATATCATATTCCAAGCTTTGGAACCCAAAATTAAAAGTTTATTTGTTTAATTATATTTTCAAAATTATTTTATCTCTATTTTTAAAATTATTTTAAATTTATTCTAAATTTATCTCTATTTCCAAATTTATTTCTATTAGGAAAGCTACATTAATTGAATCGATATCTATATTGAAATATGTGGTACATCATATTTTCAAGTTAATTGAATTTTTTTTTTGTAATTTTTTTATGGAACTTTGTAAAAAAGTTATTTGTCAATTCGTATAAAAATTTATTTTTTTATCTAATTCCGTTTGAAAACTTGGGTTAGTAATAAAAAAATGTTTTTATTTTTTATATATTTTTTTAATAAATATGTAAAAAATCAATTAAAATAATTAATTCTCAAAACAAACCTAATTTAGCTCAAATTGTCCAGTTGGTGCTACACAATTACTTTTCGTTCAAAGTAAGGTAGTAAAACTGCAGAACAAATCGTGTCAAATTCAACCCTTGACTGACTTTTTTTGAACTTAACCCATGATTGATTGACTATTCTTTGTTCAGCGAAGTTTCTTAGCAGATTTATGACATATCATATTCCAAGCTTTGGAGCCCAAAATTAAAAGTTTATTTGTTTAATTATATTTCCAAAATTATTTTAAATGTATCTGTATTTTAAAAATTATTTTAAATTTATTCTGAATTTATCTCTATTTCCAAATTTATTTTAAATTAAATTTATTTCTATTAGGAAAGCTACATTAATTGAATCAATATCTATATTAAAAAATGTAACGCCCCAAAAAAATTTATGCATAATGATAGTACAATAACCATGACTCCTTAAGATAAACCAGAATAAATCCCCCAACACTTGCATTACATGATCATGGGCTTCATACAAAATAATTCCATATGCGAATATACATTCAATGATTTCTAGTACCTGAATCTATAGCATGTAGAGCATTCAATCCAAAAATAAATAAATACCCTCAAGGGGGCTTACAAATTCCAAGGCTTAAGCTCAGTTACACAAAAATGGTTTCTCGAACCTATACAATTATAGCCCTTGGCTAGCAAAATATACCACAACAAAACAAGAGCCTTGTGCTCTCAACATATACATCTGCGCCCTAATTCGGCAGAATCACCACATCTTTTCCTGCACAAAATCCCATAGGGTGAGCATAAAACCCGTAGGAAATTCTTAACAAAGTATATACATTTTATACAAGCCTCATGAAATGGAATGCATATGCCCTGCTATGCCTTTTTAAAAGAAAATGACATCTTCATCTTTTGAAAACCATTATGCTCAATAATATCTTGAAATTTCAACAATTCAAAATTTATCAATTTACTCAAGGGGCAGTAAATACGACTCAAGTAATCCCTAGGTTGGTGTTTGCAAGTAGGCATAACTAGCACTACCAAAATCCCATTTTACCGGTTGCTAACCGAAAGGGAAGTGGTACCTCCTCCGCGCGTGTTTTCAGTCTTTCACCCCAGACACTCAGGCTAACTTAATCATTTCATTTACATCCCTTATTCGGACTTACCAACGTATTTATCCCAAAGCCATTCTATGAAAATTTATTTACAAATTTTCTTTTCTCAATGCAAAAGTTTCCAAACTCAATTCAAAATGTGTAATAATCAATTGAATGGATATGAAAATGCAATGATTATCAATGCCACGTGATTTTTCTCTATTTCAATTATCCAACAAATTATTTCTATAATAATCAAAATTTCCATTTCTCCTTTCAATGCCATTCCACGAAATAGTCACATATTCATTTAAATCCATCAATGAGTAGCAACATTCTCATACTTTGTGTATTCCCAACAATTTAGTAATCACAAGACTATACTAACATTTGAACAACAACTTCCAAGATCAAGAATTTTCATATTCCATGAAATTCGCCATTTGTATATAAAAATAAGAAATCTTTCAATCATTCATTCATTTTGGCACAAAAGAAATATAATAGTAACCATAACATCCATGGATTCTCAACATCTTTTAAAGCCCCCAAATCGCTCACCGCAACTATACACACCCGAATCATTTGAAAGAATTTCTTCAAAAACATCTTTTTCTCAATCAATGTAGTTTAAAACTCTCAAGAAATTATTTTTAAAAGAAACTAGAAGGAAATCCACTCTCAAACCACCCACATTCTTGAGCTAACAATCAAGTTTCAATACTAACAAGGAAATTTTGAAAATCAACAAAATCGTGCAAATATATATATATATATATAACTCTAAGAAAAATCCCTACCTCAAGTTTGGAGAAGAAAATGAAATGAAACCCCTAAAATCAACGGTGTTGAAACACGATCTTCACCGCACATAACGAAGCCCTTGAGAAGTTATCCAACGTTGATGAAGAAACTTGGGTCAAAATGCTAATGGATTTGGAGAAATCAATGATCTTGTGAGGTTTTTGTTAAGAAATGTAGAGAGAAGGGAGAGAAATGTATTTTTAGAGAAAGAGATATAATGATAGAGTGATATACACTCAACCCAAGAAGAGGGAAAAGACAGAATTTTCAAACTCAGCGAAGTCCCGCACTTGCGGTACCCATTCCTGCACGTGTGAAGCATACCTCTCGCACGTGCAGCACTGAACCCCGCACGTGCGGAGCATGCCTCCTGCACGTTTAGCACTCAACCCCGCACGTGCGGAGCATGCCTCCCGCACGTGCAGCACTCACCCCCGCACGTACGGCACCCTCACCCCATACCTCCATCCGCACCTGCATTTATTGCAGTAGTGCACTCGACCATTCTCTGCTTTCCGCATGTATGGCCTCACCTCCCGCACGTGCGGCGCAAGCCCCTGCACGTGCGACTTTGCCCTCCAACTAGGAAAATTTCAGTTCAACCCAAGACACATCGGACCCAACCTCACACCTTTCGAAATACGTGGAACTTGGGACAAAAATAAATAAGAATGAAAATTTTAGAGAAGAAGTTTTTAGAAAAAAAAAAACAACAACCCAATGGTTCAACAAAACCTCGCACTAAAACCCGACACTATAACGGGAGTAAACCCAACAAAATTTAAAGAAGACGAGTCAAATAACGTACCCGGTCTTCACAACAATATGTGGTACATAATATTTTCAAGTTAATTGAATTTTTATTTTCTACAAATTTAATATAATTATGTGCTTACAATTATCACACTAATCTGATTACTTTTGAAACAAAGTCAATTCCTAAAAATGAAAGAAAAGGTCACCATACGTATTAGCACATATTGATTGCTAATATACAATTTTTATAAAGTTTATACCATGTATGAAGTTCAAGCATATATAATTTGATTGAATGCATAGGACCGATTGGTTGGTAGTATATATTATATATATATATTTATTGCAAGAGTTAAATACAAATAGATTCCAAGGTAGGCAGATATACGTAGAAAATTATATTTAAAGGTTAATGTCTTCTTCTTCTTTTTTTCGTTGGACCGTTTAAAATAATTAATTCTCAAAACAAACCTAATTTACCTCAAACTACCCTGTTTTTGCTTTACAATTACTTTTCATTCAAAGATGGAAAGAGAGAGAGAGAGAGAGAGAGAGAGAGAGCACAACCAGAGCAAAAGTCTTTTCAACAACAAAAGTCTTTTCAACTGTTGATGAAGAACGACAATATATTAAAGTTGAAATAATATATGGGTAGGTGTCTGCCTAGTTTCAAAATGGGGATTTTTTTCGTTATTCCTAATTTAGCTCAAATTGAGTGCTGCACAATTACTTTTCATTCAAAGTAGCAGTAAAACCGCGTCAATAGTAGTAGAACTGCGTCAGAAACTGCGTCGACTTTAACTCTTGATTGACTTTTTTGAACTTAACACTGACTGACTATTCTTTGTTCAGCGAAGTTTCCTAATGGATTTATGACATATCATATTCCAAGCTTTGGATCCCAAAATTAAAAGTTTATTTGTTTAATTATATTTTCAAAATTATTTTAAATTTATCTCTATTTTTAAAATTATTTTAAAATTATTATAAATTTATCTCTATTTCCAAATTTATTTTAAATTAAATTTATTTCTATTAGGAAAGCTACATTAATTGAATCAATATCTATATTGAAATATGTGGTACATCATATTTTCAAGTTAATTGATTTTTTTTATTTTTTTTAATGAAACTTTGTAAAAAAGTTATTTGTCAATTCATATAAAAATTTATTTTTTATCTAATGCCCCGTTTGAAGACTTGGGTTAGTAGTAAAAAAAAAAAAATCGTTATAAATTATAAAATAATTTTTTATATTTTTATTAATAAATATGTAAAAAATCAATTAAATTAATTAATTCTCAAAACAAAACTAATTTAGCTCAAATTGCCCTGTTGGTTCTGCACAATTACTTTTCGTTCAAAGTAGTAGTAAAATAGGGCAAGAAATCGCGTCGAATTCAACCCTTGATTGACTTTTTTTGAACTTAACTCTTGACTGACTGACTATTCTTTGTTCAGCGAAGTTTCCTGGTGGATTTATGACATATCATATTCCAAGCTTTGGAACCCAAAATTAAAAGTTTATTTGTTTAATTATATTTTCAAAATTATTTTAAATTTATCTCTATTTTAAAAATTATTTTAAATTTATTATAAATTTATCTCTATTTCCAAATTTATTTTAAATTAAATTTATTTCTATTAGGAAAGCTACATTAATTGAACCAATATCTACATTGAAATACGTGGTACATCATATTTTCAAGTTAATTGAATTTTTATTTTCTACAAATTTAATATAATTATGTGCTTACAATTATCACATTAATCTGATTACTTTTGGAACAAAGTCAATTCCTAGAAATGAAAGAAAAGGTCACCATATGTATTAGCAAATATTGATTGCTAATATACAATTTTTGTAAAGTTCCTACCATGTATGAAGTTCAAACATATATAATTTGATAGAATGTGTTAATGTATATATTAGATTTATATTTATATTTATCTAAATGTATTGTAGATATAGCTCATCTTTATCTCTCTATCTCTATCTCTTTGTATCTCTATCTCTCTCTATCTCTACCTCCTTCTATACTGATCTAGGTTTGTGTTCAGCCTATAAATACAGGCTCTCCTATTGTATTCTATTCATTCAATATAATACAGATACATATTTTCCATATTTCTTTCAACCATTCTAACATGGTATCAGAGCATAGGTCTTGAATTCTAGCTCCTTGTTTCTTTTGCTTATTGCCCGTACACAATGACATTATAACATCTCTCCTATTCTTTATCAATACATCATTCTTTGTTTCACAAGCGCTGCTTCATCATTGTTCTATCATCAACATTGACCAAAATTTTAAAAAAATTTCCCCCACAGTCCTCGGAATTTTTCCCTGGTTCCAACGCCACCATCATTGTCGCTGAAAACCTCCGAACGCCCCCCTCACGCGCCACTTTTCTCCTTGGCGCGTCCAGCCTTCTGTCTCCACTCTCCCACGCACATACACATGCCATAACCATGCACCTGTGTGCGCCGTTCTCGCTACCGTGCACCCGCGTGTGCCGTCTTACTGCCGTGGACCTGTGTGCACCGCTCCTACTACCGTGCACCCGCATGCGCTGCACTTGCTACTGTGCACCCGTGTGCGCCGTTTCTGCTATTATGCACCCGCGTGTGCCATTTCTGCTAACGTGTGTCGCACGTCTCTTGCTGCTACTGTGAGTCGCGCCTCCCTCTGCAATTGTGCACTGCCCCTCTGCTGACTTTATCTCGCCTCCTACTAACTTCATCTCTACACCATTCATCCCTTTCCCTACTATTTTCGGCCTTTCAGACTCACTGGTACTATTTGTTTTACCTAATTTTGGTCCTACAGTTCTGTTTCTATTTATTTAGTCCTACCACAGTATTATTATGGATCGCCATAATGCCTCCCATCCAATTTCTGTTATTCTTGATGGCTCCAATTATGTTATGTGGGCCCAAGCCATGTCTTCCTCCCTAAAAGGTAGGAAACTCTGGCATATTACCACCG
This sequence comes from Camellia granthamiana, assembly GCA_036172215.1. NCBI lineage: Eukaryota > Viridiplantae > Streptophyta > Magnoliopsida > Ericales > Theaceae > Camellia > Camellia granthamiana. The sequence continues at coordinate 178,950,001 of CM069903.1, forward strand.
GGTATGTGACCAAACCGGTGCAAGAGGTTGCTAAAACTACTTCCTAGTATGAAGACTGATTAGAAGATTGGGACAGTAAGAACTGCTAGATCATTACTTGGCTTTGGAATATCTTTGTTACTTCTATTAGGTTTCAGTTTGGACGTTTTTAGCTTGACTCTGTTACCACTCCTGCTAAAGACATTTGGGATTTTTTGAAAGAACGATACCAGACTGCCGGTCTTGCTCATCAGTATCAGCTTCAAAGTCAACTTCATCGCCTACGTTAAGAGCCTGGTTAGTCTATTAATGATTTCTTCTCTCAGATATATTCTGTCTAGGACTAACTTGCTCTCTCTGAACCTTCCTGGTCTCATCTTGAAGATGCTACTTTATTCACTTAGTATCGTAATCATCAACAATTGGTTTAGTTTCTAATGGCTCTCACTACTCAGTTTGAGCCCGTGCGTGCATCTCTGCTTCATCGCACTCCATTGCCCACTCTTGAGCAGGTTATTTCTGAGTTATTATCTGAGGAGACTCATCTTGGCCCTCTGAAGGCTCATCATGTGGATACAGTTCTTTCCACTCCTCAATCACTGAGTTCCTCTGCACCAACCACCCAGCGGCCCACTACTTGCAATTATTGTCAAAATCGGGGCCTTCCTTCTACTCATCTTCTGTTTCATTGCCCAGCCAGATCCGATTGGTACTGCAACAAGATTAGTCCTGGTCATCTGCAGCAAGATTATTTTCGCAATCCAGACTGCTCATCTACTATTCGTGAGGCTTCATCATGAGGTCGTTCACAACATTCTGGGAATCAATCTAGATCTTTGCCTACTCATCGCACTATTGCTGCTGCCTCTGAGGAATTTTTTGAGCCTTTAGATCCAGTTGCTCCTGTATTTTCTCAAACTGATGTTGAAGCCATGTTCAAACAGTTTCTCAGTACCTCTGGTACACCTCCTTATACTGCTCTGTCTGTGACATCAGGTACATCTCCCTGGTATTTTGACTCAGCATTTTGCAATCATATGACTTCTAGTTCTACCCTATTTTCTTCTATTTCTTCCTCTCCTCATATTCCCTCAATTCATACTGCTGATGGTTCTCTTATATCTGCAAGTCATATTGGTTCTGTTTCCACCTCTCATCTATCCTTATCAAATGTCTATCTTATTCCTGCTCTCACTTTAAGTCTTATTTCTATTAGTCAATTATGTAAGCTTGGTCTAACTATTATATTTTCTACTAATGGTTGTTTGGTACAAGACCCTCAAACGGGACAGACTCTTGGGGTCAGCCATAGGCATGGACGTCTCTATAAGCTCATTCATCTTCATGTTCCAGAATCCACCTTGATAGCTGCTCCTACATCTGCTATCCTTATCAAATGTTTATCTTATTCCTACTCTCACTTTAAATCTTATTTCTATTAGCCAATTATGTGAGCTTGGTCTAACTGTTAGATTTTCTACTAATGGTTGTTTGGTACAAGACCCTCAAATGAGACAGACTCTTGGGGTCAGCCATAAGCATAGACGTCTCTATGAGCTCATTTATCTTCATGTTCCAGACTCCACCTCGATAGCTGCTCCCATATCTGCTTCCAGCATGTCTCCTTTTAATATTTGGCATTGTCGTTTAGTACATATTTTTGTTAGTCGATTAAAATCTTTAGTTTCTACTGGTCAGTTAGGTCATGACATTCCCGATACTTTGGATTGTTTATCTTGTCAACTTGCCAAACAACTTGCTTTATCATTTAATGCAAGTACTTTTATTTCTCATGCACCATTTGATCTTATACATTCTGATATTTGGGGACCATCACCTACCACCACTATGGGGGGATCACATTACTTTGTTGTCTTTGTTGATGATTTTCATGTTTTACATGGTTGTTTCTCATGAAAAGTCAATCAGAACTCAAACAACTTTATTACAATTTTGCAAGCATGGTCCAAACCCAATTTTCTAAAACCATTAAAATTTTTCGATCTAATAATGCTATGGAATATAGGGATCTTGATTTTCTCTCCTTTCTTCAGCGTCACGGTACTCAGCCTCATCATTCCTGTGCTGGCACGTCCCAACAAAATGGTCGTGCTGAACGGAAGCATCGGCATATTCTTGACACTACTCAAGCCCTTCTTATCTTTTCCTCGTGTCCTGAATATTTTTTGGGGGAAGCTGCTCTTACTACTGTCTGCACTATCAATTGTGTTCCCACTCCTACTATCCATAACCAAACTCCTTATGCACGTTTACATGGCACTAGTCCTCCATACACAAATCTTCGAGTTTTTGGGTCTGCATGCTTTGTTCTCCTTCAATCTCATGAACACACCAAACTTGAACCTCGTTCTCGTCTTTGTTGCTTTCTTGGGTATGGAAGTGAACATAAAGGCTATCATTGTTGGTATCCTATCTCTAAATATGTTCGTGTCTCTCGTCATGTGGTTTTCTAGGAGCATAAAATGTTTTCATCCTTATCCTCGTTCCACTTATCATCATCTTCTACTTCCATTCTGTTTACTAATCCTTCTATCGATCTCTTCTCTAATGCATTTGATGCAGGTTCCTCCTCTCTAGAGATGCCTTTTCCTACACTTGATCCTGCCCCGATTGCTCCCTCTGATGGTCCCGTTGAGTCTCCTATCACCCTACTAGATCCTCCTCCCATCGGTCATCCACATCAGGTAACTCAACCACCTATTCATCTTCGTGATTATATTGTCGGGTCTACTACATTTTCTACTTATGAACCTACCTTTTATCGTAAGGCTTGTACTAATCCTCTTTGGTAGCAAGCTATGACTGATGAATTACAGGCTTTAGAAAAAACTCATACCTGGGGATGTTATTGATCTTCCTACTGGAAAGACTATGATTGGCTACAGATGGGTATATAAAATCAAGACCCATTTTGATGGCTCTATTAAGCGCTACAAATCCCATCTTGTTGCAAAGGGCTTCACCCAGGAATATGGCATTGATTATGAGGAGACTTTCGCTCTCAGTTGCTCGGCTTACCTCTATGTGTAGCTTTCTTGTTGTTGTCGCTGCTCGCCATTGGGATCTCTTTCAGATGGATGTCAAAAATTCTTTCCTTAATGGTGATCTTCTTGAGGAAGTCTACATGCAACCTCCCCCTGGGTCTGCTTATCCGGCTCATAAGGTTTACAAACTACAGCGTGCTCTCTATGGTCTCAAGCAAGCCCCACAAGCTTGGTTTGCAAAATTCAGTTCCACCATCCATAACTTCGGCTTCACCTCAAGCTCATATGACTCCGTTCTATTTGTTCAGACCACTCCTTATGGCACCACTCTTCTTCTTCTTTATGTGGATAATATGATTATCACCGGTGATGATGTGGTTGGTATTCTTAGCCTCAAACAATTTCTCCATCGTCAGTTTGAGATGAAGGACCTTGGTACACTGGCGCTGTTTGGGAAAAACAAATTGAGGCTATTGTAGCCTCATTTGTGAAATAAGCCAAAAAGCGTGAACAGTGCAAGCATGGGTACAGCTGGGTTACAAACGGGGGTGGAATTACCATTTTACCCTTTGACTATTTCAAAGGTATGGGTTATACACACAGCTGAAACAAAAGCGCCTCTACCCTATTCTCATCTCTCTGTTCCGTCTCTCACAATCGACTGTAGCAACACGAGTTCGCGACTGATCTCTCTCCGGCAGAGCTCTGCCTTCCACACAACACGACCAACGAAGAACAACGACAGGTAAATCACCTGAGTTGATTATACATGTGTTTGTTACCTTTGTCGACTCGATTATGTTCATTTTCCATTCCGATCTACAAGATCTTGTTGTGTTTTGGCCCATAGTGATGGTATTCGGTGGATATTTACGCCGATCTGGTGATGATCCGTCTTTCCCCAAATTTAAATCGCCGGCAATATTTTTTTTTCTCGTCTCAGTTAAATGGCTCATAATAACCCAGAATATTGTGTTGAGCTGTTTTTTTCCCCCTTGATTTCCATAATTATCATTCACAATCCGAATGTGCAGATGATTAGGTTTGGAGTTGGAAATAATTTTTTTTTTCAAAACGATTACATTCCATGTTTTGATCTTCGTACCAGTTGCTTGAAATCTGATTTGTATGCTATGTTTTTCCTTCTTTTTTTTTCCTGTCAATCTGTGTTTGTGCATCATATATGAGATGGACCAATTTTTTCATAACACTCTGTCAATCTGTGTTTATGAGATGGAACAAATTTTTCATAATACTCTGTCAATCTATGTTTGTTAATTAAGATTGCAAGCCATTGAATTAATCTGAATTAAGGGTAGAATAAAAAATTTGTTTGCAAGCCATTGAATTAATCTGTCAATCTTAATTTGTTAATTTGTCAATAATTAACAAATACTTTGTTTGCAAGCCATTGAATTAAGAAATTAAGGGTACAAGATTGACAGATTAATATGTTTGTTAATTAGAATTAAGGGTAGAATAAAAACAAATTAAGGAAATAATTAATCTGACTTTCCTGATTGGAAGCCATTGGAATTAAAACAAATAAATTTTCATGATTAAACAAATAAACAAATAAATTAATCTGAATTAAAACAAATTGAAGCCATTGGAAGCCACTGCAAGCCATTTTCATGATTACGTCAATAAAGGTAGAATAAAAACACTTTAAAATAAATTAATCTGATTTCGTCATTTCCTAGAAAAATAAATTAAGACTGCAAGCGATTGGAAAATATTTTGTATTCTTTACTTGTAATATACCTTGATTACAGCAATCAAAAACAAATTTCATACAACAAACTAGAATGATTGAACTCTTATTTGAAAGTGTGTTTTATATATATATATGTATTAGTCAAATATGCAGCTCTATAATTCTGATTTATAGAGATGCATTGTGGAACTTGTCATGCCTCACATGCATCTTAAATTACAAGCAGCCATGGCCCAGTTCATTCTCATAATTTAAACATTTGGAATACATTTGTAGTTTATAAATTCTTGGACAGGACTTGAGATGGGAAATTCTAATTTACTTCGTTAGAAATATTATAAATTATAATTTATAATTACATATATCACAATTGGGCTTAAAGTAAAATATTTTTGAGAAGACCTACATTTACTTAACAATGAAGTTTGTTATGTTTCATATTCAAATAATTATGAGAACAGTCTAATTTATTTAATAGCTCTTCAAAATAAATGACAACAACATAGCTGATATGTATTGGTTGAGTGCTTCATTTAAGAGTTAAAATGATAATGTCGGACTACGCCAAACTTTAGATGATGCATGTTTGTTTGGATAGAATCACATCACAAAATTATTATTTATACTAAATATGAACCTATATTCTCTGTAAAGTGTACTAGATAAATTTTAAAAATCACTATTTTTACTAAATATTTCTTAGTAAGAAACAGCGGATGGCTTCCTTTATATCCACTAGCACGTCAACATGGCCGCGACGAATGTGTGGTTGCGGCTATGGCCATTGTTTTGTTAAGATTTCCAGATCCCACAAAAATCCTGGTCGTGTATATTATGTTTGTCCTCGGCCCATAGTGAGTTGTGTAAAATATGTTATTTGAATCTCCATTGGTTGCCAAAATTGAACTTCCTTAGCTAACCATAGTTATGTTTGTTGCTCATCGGCAATGTGTAAATTGGATTGGTTGGTGTGATGAATCAGGGAGACTGAGCCCCGACCATGACTCATCCCCAAGCAAAGTCATGCAGTTACGGGCAGATATCGTGCAAATTTTTAATACCTTGCGTGTCATGAAAATGATTATTTCTGTGTTGTGCATAACGGTTATCATATTATTACTGCACATGTAAAACATTTTAACAACATCGCGTATGTACGTTGGATGCTTGTTTAACTAGTAACTGAAGTAACAAAACTGGACTACTGTAAATGCTACTTCCTATTATTAGTTACGTTCTTCTTTTCTCCTACATTCCAGTTTACTTTTGCATATCATATTTGCCTATGAGATGTTGTCTATTTTCTGTGTCTAATTTATGTAACATGTGTACACTACCTTGTACCGTAATTAGTTCAATGGCGGCAACACGTTCGTCCCCTCGAACACCATCCAAACATAAACGTGTTGGGCACTTGCCTAGTGAAGGGTTGGCTGATTACATTGATCTTTCACATAAAGCAACTTGGGATAGTGTATCAACTGAAATATTCTTAGAGTGTGTGCGGGAGAAAATTTTAGTGGGACGTAGGCTAGGTACAACTATCACAGTTGCCGGGTATAAGGAAATTGCTGTGAAATTTGTTCAGCGCACAGGCAGGCATCATGACATGAAACAGTTCAAGAACAAGTACTTTGCTTTGAAAAAAGAGTGGCAAGCTTGGAATAAATTGATGGACAACAGTAAGGGTGTAACTGGGATTGGGTTTGACAGGGCAACCGGGTTGTTCACCGCGTCAGAGGAATGGTGGGAAAATTTGAAATCGGTATGTAATGGAATATGTACTTGTAGTGTACTGTTCATTTCATATTCGTAATTAATTTGGTTGTTTGTTACTTTACTACTTTAATTTGGTTTTCTAATTTTTATTCTTCTCATTTGCAGACAAACAAGCTAGCGTACAAATTCAAGACCAAGCCATTGGAGCATGAAGATTTGATGCGGGAAGTTTTCACAGGTGCAACCGCGAATGGGAAACATCATTGGACCCCCGGCGAGCAAGTTGTGGACATTGCGGACGGTGAATCCGATTCAGTTGACTCCCTTGGGTTGTAGCCATTTACTGAGCCACATCAACCGGTAGTGGACTCACCACGACCCTCCCCCATTGTCCAAGTAGATGAAGCAGAGCAAGGGTCAAAGCGCAAGAAAGGGGGTAGTACAAGTGGAAAGTTGAAGAAGCCGTCCACTGGCGCATCAGTGCTTGCAGACAGTTTCAACCATCTCTCCGAGGCTGTTCGTTCACAGAAGCACCTTACGATTAGGCATGGAATTGGTACATAGACACCCTATTTTTGACTGACCTTGAGACTCAGACGTCATCAATTGAGCGTTTGGTGATTGTGCATGTTATGCTCGTTCTGAGGTTTCGGAGTTTTTGGCTGAGAGCCTTGCCTCCGGGCCTCTGAACTCTTTGTGCTTTGGCTCGGTTTGTGGATCGAATCTTGTTTTCTCTTCCCGGAGGGAGGGAGAGGTCTTGTAGACCATCTCTTTGTGGTCGTAGATCACTTTTTGTGGTCGTAGGCCACTTTTCCCTGTTTGGAGGCTAGTTTTCGATTTTTGGAGCCTTCGGCCGCGCGCCTTGTCTCGGGACCACTTAACATTCTCCGTTTGGCGTGGTTTTTGAACCACACCTTGTTGCCTCTGCCTAGAGGGACACTGTGATCCGGGAGACCACTTTTGTGGTCACGTACCACTTTTGGTGCTTGTCAGCTAGTTTTCGGGGCTTTCGGCCACGTGCTTTGCCTCCCGATCTCTCGTCTTGCATCCACTTTGGTTTGTTTTTGGTACAAACCTTGTTTTCCTTGTTTAGAAGGTGGTACAAGGGTGGGAGACCACTTTTTCTCCTTGGAGACCACTTTTCCTTCTGCCAGCCAGTTTTCTGGTCGGATAACTGGCTTTCTTGGTCTTTGGACCATCTTTTCTGGTCGGCCACTATACCACCACTTTGTTTTCAGTGTGTTGACCACTCCCACCCATGGCCGACCAGTTTTTGTTCTGCGAGACCACTTGAAGTGGTCGGCCGACCACTTTAAGTAGCTGGCCAGTTGGCACAGCTGGAGGGCACTAGAGCCATCCTCCATACATGTGTATAGAGGGATTGGTTTGAGCCTTAGCTTCTTGGAGAAGCTTTAGCTTTTATTTTCTATAAGAGGGAGGCTCCTCCTCCCTCCTCCAGGTTTAGATTTTGGAGGTTTCAGAGATAGATATAGCTTTGCATCAATATCTCCTTGTTTGTTCTTGTTTTGTGCCCTAAAGTGTAGTTTTGTCTCACTTTTGTACACAAACACACACCCAAACACCTTGCTTGTGTTGCTGAGGCTTCTTAAAGTTGTTTTTGGTGTTCTTGGGTTGGTTTGAGCTTGAAAAATTTGCTGGAGTTACAGCTTTGAAGAAGGTCTTCAAGGGTGAGTCTTTAATCTTTAAATCCCCCATTTTTGCTTAAGCTTTTGGACCCTTTTGCATGCTGTTTTGAGACTAACTTCCTACTGAAAAAGTTCTGAATTTTGGTGCTTAAGATCTTTGTTTAAGGTCACTTTCATATTTGGGGTTGTTTACCGCCTCTTAGGCCTTGTTTGGCCTTGCTTTTGTGCATTCTTTTTAAGCTTTGGGACCACCTTGTTTTGACCTTCTCACCACTGAAATCTAGATGGATTTCAGTGGTGGAAGTGGTGTTTTGAGGTCCCAGGGTCATCCCCTTCTCCTTGTGTCTTCAATACTTGTCTTGAATGCCTCATGTTTGAGCATGTGTTTTAAGCTTGTGTTGGCTTGTTCTTAGCATGTATTTGGGGTTATTTCAGCATGCCTTAGATCTGTTTTGGGTTGTCTTGATCATCCCTTGCATGCCTAATACACTTGTAGTGTAAATCACACAAACTAGTCTTGTATGCTTCATGAAGTAGCATGTCATTCTATCTTGTTTTGTTTCCATTTCAGCGTGTTTTTGGTGATGTTTTGCCATGTCATACCTCTGTTAGGGTTTGGTTTGGTCACCTCTTGCATGCTCCATGCACTTGTAGTGCAATTCCATAAATTAGCCTAACATGCATCATGCTTTAACATGTCATTCTAGTATGCTTTAGGCTTAACTTCAAGAAGCTTTTGTCCATATTTTACCATGTTTTAGCTTTGATTTTGGTTGTCTTGGTCATGCATGACTTGCTTTGTATAGCTATAGTTCAATCTAGCTTGTAGGCTTTGTGTATCAAGTCCATTAGCATGCTTTACTTGGACTATTTTAATGATTTGGCATCATTTATAATGTGATTTCAGTTCATGTTTCATGTCCATACACTCACATCTTTCACTTATTCAATGCGTTGGAGGGTTTGCCCCTTTATGTCTTAACATGAACCATTACGTATGCCTTCATGCCATAGCTTGCGAGCCATCATTTCAGTGTTTATTTGGGCTTATTATGCCATGATATAACTCTGATTTTTGTTGCTTAAGTCATTCCATGCTTGGTCTTAATAGGTGTAGTGTAATCCACCTTATTTGCCTTGTATGCATCATGCCTTATGCCCTTCATGCTAGCTTATTTTGGCTTCCTTCCATACATGTTTTAGACTCATTTTGACATGCTCTAGGACTGTTTTGGGTTGCCTCGACCATATGCTTCATCCTTTGTATAGCTGTAGTGCAATTGGCCTTGCTAGCTTTGTGTTTTGATGCTTCATGCATGTTATCTTTGAGCTATTTGGATGATTTGGCATCATTTAATACTTGATTTCAGAGCATGTAGCATTGCCATATTCCCACTTCATTCATGCTTTAAGTGTCTTTGAGTGTTGTGCATTGTTGCCTAGTTTATGGCTTAGCTTGTATGCTTGCATGCCTAGGTCTTTGAGTCCCTCTCTCAGCATGTTTAGGTCCTTGTTTAGACCTATTTGACCTCTGTCCATGCTTAGTTCATGCATATGTGCCATGTATTGGATGCCTCCTTTATAATCCTCTTTGCTAGCTTTCATGCCTTAGGACCATTGTATGCCCTACTTGCGTTGTCTGAATGATTTGGCATCATTTCTTACTCAATTTCATACTTGAAGTGATGAAACGTTCCTTAATTCCCGGTCGCCAACGCTCTTGATCCTACATGATAGAGTTTTAGGCTTTATGTGTTTACTTGTGCATTTATTTCATATTGAATTGTGCAACTTCGCCTCTCGGCCATCATGCATTGAAATATGCGATTAGTGGCCCGAGGGTCGAGAACTACACTCCCTTGAGTTCATGACATGATAGGGAGGGTGGTTGTGCACACATATCTTGCAAATACATTGCCATGCCCTTTCTTGCTCTCTGTTGCAGCAAACTGGAATTCAGCAGCAACAACTGGTCGGCCAACCAGAAAAACTAGCTGGCCGACCACTTTTTCTAGCTTTCTTCAAGAAAAGTGGTCGGCAGGTGTAGACGTCCCCGAACATCCCGGGAAAATACCATTTTGTTCATTAGGCTCACTACAGTTCGAACTCAATGTCACGGTTCTGAATCTGATATTGCAAAGTGCAATGCAAGACCGATAAATCACCAAAGAGTCCAAATCTGGCAAATCATTTTGAAAAGCTGATTTTTAGAAAGAAGTGCCAAACATGGACTGCTTTGCCAAATACAGAGTCGCCACCTAAATATTTTGTTTTGGGGAAATTTAGGAAACCCTGACTTGTGCCTGGGGCCACGTGTCCGTCATCACCAAAGTTGCCTCGGCTCGGGAACTTGGGTACGATTGGGGAAGGTCACTTCGTGAGCACCCCCGCTCGCCCGATCAAAGATTGGCCTCTACTAACCATGATATCGAGTTTTGAAAACATTATGCGTTCTTATTCCGGTTTATTAGCCTAGAATTACTATGTGATGCGCACATCATACAAGTATAGACTGGATCACCTAAGTTGGAACAACTCATGTCATGTTTGTTTTTGAAAGCGGTTTGCTACTCGCAAGTAGGCTAAAATGCGAATTTTGCCACCCTCGAGTGGGCTTTGAAAACATGGTGATTTGCCACTCTCAAGTGGGCTTAAAACTCACAATCAATGAATTGTTCTAATTCAAGCAATGTAACCTTCACCCACAGGCATTCAGGCAGTTATATCACATAAGTAGTTAGCCTCATGGTAAGCATGCTATCATGGCAATCACTCACACACATGCAGGGATGCTAAAGCATAAACACTTACCGAGTACTCCAAGCCAAAGAAAGAAGCTAATTAGAAATCATGCATGAATCCTAACTATGCTGAAATGCCTAATGCAACACATGCAAAATGCAACTAAGATAGGCTCGGCTATTCTAAAATGGCATATGAAATGCAACAATTGATACACGTATTCAACCCGGAATTGAAATACAATGCAGTTAGTATGATGCGCCGAGCCCGGTGCATGCAATACAGATGAATAAACGCAAACATGCGAGCATAAGTATGCTAATTGAAACATGCCCTAATCTAACCATCATAAGCTAGCAAATAAAAGGGAGAAAGACGTGGGCTTGGAAGACATACATCACACACACGCACACGTATTACAACATTGCCCTCTCTCGGAGGGTCCGAATGAATAATACAGACTGAATAAATAATTAACTACTCTAGCTAATTAAATATTACAAAACCCCAATTGATTAACAAACTAACTAAGAAACGAAATAAACTAGTATGTAGATCTATGGACCGCCTCAGCTCTGTTCCGAATGATGAAAGATGCATGCATGCGCGAGTCGCCTTGTCGGGAAATTCCTCGCGATGCCCTGATTTGCCTCTGTTTGCAATTGATCCCGGAATATTGTACAAACCTCTAGAAGGCTGCTGGTTTCTGGTTTGCTGCAACAGAGAGCAAGAAAGCGGCATGACAAAGAATTTTCAACACATGTGCGCACAACCACTCCCCCCGTCATTGCACAAGCTCTAGGGAGTGTAGTCCTCGATCCTCGTGCCACCAATCACGCATCTTGATGCATGATGGCCGAGGAGTCGAATTGCACGACTCATTGTGAAATGAATGCACATATAAACATAACAAGGCCTAAACTCCATCATGGGTAATCTGGAGTGTCGGCGGCCGAAAATTGAGACACATTTCGTCACTTTGAGTATGAAACGTCACTCATTTCCCGTGTTTGGACTAACCCTACTCCAAACACAATGCAATGGATGGCATACACAATGCGACTAACATGCAACCCTAAATGTAGTGCAACCTAACCGCGTTGGCATGCGATGGATGATATGCACACATGCAACCTAGCATACGCAATGCTATGGACTAAAATGGCATACACAATACACATGAGCTATATGGCATACATAATGCACAAATACAAAGATGGACATACACGAAGGCATAATCAAAGCATACACAATGCGATGGTCAAACATGCAACAACATGAACTAAATGGCATACACAACGTAAGGTGGACTTAAACCAATATGAGTGGACCTCAGCCACACTCAAATCAATGGCCATATGATGAAAACGAGACAACCAAAATACATGCAAACATGCACGAATACAAAGGACCGATCCTAAGGCACAACATGCAACTCTAACAAAGCATGGCAAGGGATGGAATATGGTATACAAACACACATTTTTCAGCTCTGAAACATGATGCATCATGGTCCCGAATCATGCAAATATGTCACCCAATGCATGATAGATGGCCCGAATACTGAAACTAGTGAAGCGGATTACACTAGAGGTACAGAAAGCAATGCACAAATGACAAAACTGACCCCAAATAGACTCTAGGCAGGTCTAAGACAGTAGGAAAATGGCCTAAAATGATGGCTCAACATGCACAAAAATGAAGCTCACGCAATGGCCCAAAAACGAGGCATTTATGCACAACTCTCAAATGCATTTAAAGAGTGGAAATCATGGGAATATGGCATACATATAAGCTCTGAAATATGATGTACAATGGCCCCAAGACATGAAAACACCTCATTATATGCATGTAATAGACCTCAAAACTCAAAGCTAGGCATGGATATTGTACTACAAGCATGCAAAACAAGCATCATTCGACCATGAGACCCAAAAACAGATCTAAGGCATTCCAAAACATGCACAAAATTAGTTTAAGGCATGGCCAAAAATTGCTAAAATCAAGGGCCAACAAAGCATGCAACACAAGCTAGTAAAGGAGATTTGCACTACAAGTATGTGAGGCAATAAGGAGACTACCAAACTAGCAAAAGTTAAAGGTATGACATGCCAAATAAACCCCAAAAATCTGCTGAAACATGGTCTATGCATGCAAGAATGATAGGCTCCTTTGATAGGCTACAAAGAGGGTTACTCTACACATGCAAGAGAGACACTTAATATGGTAAAACCACCTCTAGACAGAGGTTATGAAGGCCCTAAAACTCACTAAAAAGGGCCTGAAATGAGGCTAGGAAGCATGCAAGTAAAGGCTCCTTTGAAAGGCCATGAAGAGGGTTACTTTACACATGCAAGAGGGACACCTAATACAGCAAAAACACCTCTGGACAGAGGTCATGCAGGTCCTAGAACCCACCAAAAATGGCCTGAAACATGCTCAAAAAGTGTGTAAATATAGGCCCCTTTGTTACGCCAACAATGTTAGTAAACAAAACAAGGGGTGAGAGGGTCACCCCTCTCTGATTTTGGGGCTCAAAAACACATAATAACCACTGAAAATCTTCTAGATTTTAGTGGTTAAAAGGGCCAACAAAGCTCAACACAAAGGCCCTAATGCATGGCTCAAAATAGGAAGAAAACAAGCATGCAAGGGGGTAGATGACCCCCAATAGAGAAATGACCTTAAACAAACTTCAAGAGGAGCTCAAAATAAGACTTTCTTCAGTTTATGACAAAGCTCAAATATTCTTGCAAATGGAGCTAAGATATGAAGCAAAACAATGCTTAAAAGAGAGAAAGAAGTGTTACCCTTGAAGCTCAGCAACTCCAGCAGCTTTGAGGCCAAAAACTTAGACCTTAGGACCTCTCAAGACCTTCCAAGAAGCTTAGGTTGGTGTTGGAGGTGTTAGGCTAAGAGGTGTAGTGTAGATGTTCAAGAACAATGCAACTTTAGAGCCAAAGTGTATAGATATAGAGAAGGGTGTATGTATGCTCTCAAAACAAAATCTGAACCTTAAGCAAGGAAGAGGAGGGTCTCTCTTATAGACAAGAGGGTTCAAAGCTTCTCCTAGAAGCTTAAAACCAAGCTTGAAGATCCTCCATACACGTGTATGGAGGATCAATTCTGTGCCTTCCAGCTAGCACAGCTGGCAAGCATTCAGGGAAACAAACATGCAGAGAGCTGGCCGACCAGTTCAGGTGGTCGGCCAACCAGTTCCCCTGGTCAGCCGACCAGTTCAAAAGGATCAAGTGAGTAAAAAGTGGTCGGCAGCCCTAATTGGTGGTTTCCCAACTGAGTGCAAGGCAGTGGTACTATGGGAGACCAGTAATTGTGGCCCAAAAGTGAGGGAGACCACTTACCTGTCAAGAAGATTGGCTGAAGGAGAGAGAGATGGTCTCCAAAAGAATTGCTGGTCTCCCACCCTTCTACCACCTTCCAAACATGGAAAACAAGGTCCATACCAAAAATGAACCAAGACGGATGCAAAACGAGGGTTCGGGGGCCAAAACGCGCAGCCGGGTGCCCCGAAAACTGACTGTTAAGCATCGAAAGTGGCGTGCGACCACGAAGGTGGTCTCCCGGGCCACAGTGTCCCTCTAGAGAGAGGAAACAAAGTGTGTCCCAAAAACCGGAGCAAATGGAGAAAGTTTAGCGGTCCCGAACCGAGGCGCACGGCCGATGGCTCCGAAAACCGGAAACTGGTCTCCAAATAGGAATAGTGGTCTACGACCACGAAAAGTAGCCTACGGCCACTGAGAGATGGTCTATAGGACCTCTCCCTCCCTTCGGGAAGAGAAAAAAGAAACTGGTTCGCAAACCAAGCCAAAGCACAAAAGAGTCCTGAAGTCCGGAGGCAAGGCTCTCAGCCGAGACTCCGTAACCTCAGAACGAGCACAACATGCACAATCACCAAGCGCTCAATCGATGACATCTGAGTCTTAAGGCCGGTCAAAAATAGGGTGTCTACAGTTGCCCCTCTTTGACAGAACTCGAAAGTCATAAGTGACAAGAGTGAATGTCAAAGCCTAGAGACGACCCATTTTTGATAAGGCCGAAGACTTAGACAAATAGGCGAGATAAACAAGAGATGTGCCCGCAGGCAGGGGCAAAATGCAAATGACATGCACAAAGCCGAATGTAACTCATGATCACACAAAGCAGCAAGCTGTAATGAAGCAAATATTCACCATAAATGCAACAGTTCTAAGCAAGAATGCAAAGAAAAACTACATTTCATGTAGTAAGAGTGTAAGAGAATTACAATTCTCGCTACGTCTCACATGGAGAAGATAATACCTATTCGGTTCATCTGGTCACACCAGCTTCAAATGAACCGTACATACAATATCGTGCCTGAAAGAGGAAGAAACTTAACAAGCACAACATAGTTAGCAACATATGTTCAACGCTATATCGAACACAGACAAACATGGTGCCGATGGAAAAGTGCATCGCAATGCGGGAAGAAACGTGCGTGACAACGCAAGTTAAGTATGGAGGTATGACAATATCGGTGAAATGTGCACAACAATGCAAGCGATGTGCATAACAATGCGAGTGGCATGCATAACAATGCAGGATAAGTGCGACTTTACGAGCATATTTAAAACAAAACATCGAGCAAAGAAATGCAAGCTTTGATGAGGACAACTCAATCGCAACCTCTAGTTTACCTCTCAGAGGGGTCGTAACGTACTCAAAAAGGATACATCTTGCTCTTGACAAGTAACGAGGAAACACGCATCAAAAGTTGGAGTTGAAGTTCTTGCGGAGGGATTTTGCGCCGGAAAGTGCACTTTCCTTGTACTTTCTCGAGAGCCGGGGACTCCGATCACCACCAAACTTTGCAGGGAGCTCAAAAAGACATTGGAGACCATGGAGGAGGGCTGCCGACCACCAACAAGGGCCACAGACCAGGTTTGGTGCAGTGGGTGGTCGGCCTACCAGAAAAGGTGGTCGGCCAACCACCTATCCAATTCTGGGACAGTTTGGTCTTTTTGTATTCGGATCTTTAAATACACTTGGCCAAAACACTTTTGCTCACAACTTCAGGTCCGAAATTAGCTCTCCTTCCTTCCTAGACCATTTTCCCACTCAGATCTGCACTTTATACGCGCTTTCCAACGCCCCACACAAAGTTATTTCGCAAAATCTTTCAGTTTTCTTCACTTTGGACCAATTAGAATTTGATTTCGGAGCTTCTTTCTTCATTTTCACGACTTGGGGTAAGTTTGTCTCGACATTTAGAACATTTTCTTGAGAGTTGACTTTTGTTGACTTTTTCATTTCCCAAGAGTTGACTTTTGTTGACTTTTTCCAATTTTGGCTCATTTTGCTCATTTTTGCTCCTTTTTGCAGATTTCTTGAAATGGCAAGCCATTTCCCCCATGGTGGAGGTCCTCCAAGTGCCAGGGGTAAGCCGGACATCATGTCATTGCCCCCGAGGATTCGGGCATTTGACCCCGAGAGGTACGACCCTCCAGAGCATATCCTTCCCCGTGAGCACTTTCTATCATTTTGCCGACTTTGATCGACGAGCGCCCGCGGATCTGCTACTACAGGAGCCGGAGTCTCACCTCTCTCACCAAGCACGAGAGGTATGTACTTCATTTTTACATTCTCTGTAATGTATTCTACCTTTTCTGCACATTTCATGCTTTCACTATATATGTTCATATGCTCATTCTGAACACATTCACACACCATACGGTCCGCCTGGCACACAGCTCATGTATAACCAGACTCTGCTCGTTTTAGCATACAACTCGCAACACAGAATTTTGTTGAGTTGGCACACAGCTTGTTCTGAACACTCAGTCTATAATACAGCATTCTGTTTGCATTTTGAACACACAGTTCAAACACTTGAATTTCTGAACACGCAGCTCATGCTTTTGGTTGTGAGCACGCAGCCCACATTTTTTGAAATCTGAACACGCAGCCCATTTTCTGATTGTGAACACGCAGCACACACCTGTTAAAAGTTGAACACGCAGCCCAAACTTTTGAATTTTTGCACACGCAGCCCATTTTCTGACAGTGAACACGCAGCATACACTTGTTAAAAGTTGAACACGCAGCCCCAAACTTCTGAAATCTGAACACACAGCTCATTTTCTGATTGTGAACACGTAGCACACACTTGTTGAAAGTTGAACACGCAGCCCAAGCTTCTGAAATCTGAACACATAGCTCATTTTCTGATTGTGAACACGAAGCACACACTTGTTGAAAGTTGAACACGCAGCCCAAACTTCTGAAATCTGAACACTTAGCTCATTTTCTGATTGTGAACACGCAGCATACACTTGTTGAAAGTTGAACACGCAGCCCAAACTTTTGAAATCTGAGCACACAGCTCATTTTCTGATTGTGAACACGCAGCACACTGTAGACACCCCATTTTTGACCATCCTTAAGACTTGGACGTCATCGTTTGAACACTCGATGATTATCCATGTTTGTGTTCGTCTTGAGTTCCCGGAGGTCACGGCCACGCGCCTTGCCTCAGGATCTCTCGACTCGACTGTTTTGTGTTTGGTTTTGCACTAAACACTTGTGTTTTGCCTTTGAGGAGCAGGGAGTGGCTTGATGGCCATCCCCACACATCACCGGCCATGGCTTGAGGACATCGGCTATGTTTTGTTGCCATCGGCCAAATGTTTGGCCGGTCGGCACTTTGTTTGGTCGGCCGGCCACTGATTTTGGTCAATCGGCCACTTTTTCTGGCCGAGACCTTTTCTTGAGTGGGGTTTCAACCTTTTGAACCCTTGTTTTAGCTTCTTGAGGAAGCTTGAACCTTTCGAACCCTTGGTTTTAGCGTCTTGAGGAAGCTTGAACCTTTCGAACCCTTGGTTTTAGCTTCTTGAGGAAGCTTTAACCTTTTGAACCCTTGGTTTTAGCTTCTTGAGGAAGCTTGAACCTTTCGAACCCTTGGTTCTAGCTTCTTGAAAAAGCTTGAACCTTTCGAACCCTTGGTTTTAGCTTCTTGGGGAAGCTTGAACCTTTTGAACCTTTGCTCCAAGCTTCTCCAGGAAGCTTGAACCCTTTGCTCCAAGCTTCTCCAAGAAGCTTGAATCCTTCTAAGCTTCCAAGAGAAGCTTGCACCTTTTGCACCCTTTATCTAGCTTCTCCAAGAAGCTTGGCCCTTTTGTCTAGCTTCTCCAAGAAGCTTGGCCTTCTTGGCCCTTTTGCTCCAAGCTTCTAAGAGAAGCTTGGACCCTTCTTCCTATATAAAAGAAGAGCTCCTCTTCCATTGCAAGGGTTCTAAGAAATTTGTCTAAGGCAAAAAAACCATACACTTCCTTCCATATCTCTACATTCTAAGCTCCAAACTCCATAGTTCTTGGCCCCCTTGCACCACAACTCCTAAGCACACACCTCCACCACTCATCTAAGGTTCTTGGAGGGCCTTGTGGGGACTCAAGACTTGGTTTTGACTCAGAAAAACCTGCTGGAGTGCTGGTTTTGAAGAAGGTCTTCAAGGGTGAGCTTCTTACCCTCTTTATTCCCCGTTTTTGCACACTTTTAGCCGTTCTTGCATGCTGTTTTGAGCTTTGTCATAAACTAAAAAAAGTCTTATTTTGAGCTCCTTTTAAAGTTTGTTTAAGACCACGTTTGTGTTTGGGGTCGTTTACCCCCTCTTAGGCCTTGTTTGGCCTCATTTTTGTGCATTTTTGGTGAGCTCCAGGACCACCTTGTTTGGGCCTCCTCACCACTGAAATCTTGAGGGATTTTAGTGGTGACGATGGTGGTTTAAGGTCCTAAGAAGGAGAGGGCCATCCCCTCTCCTTGTTGTCTTCAATATGTGTCATTTTAGCCTCATGTGTGAGCACCTTGTTTAAGTTCATGTTGGCCATGTCTTAAGTAGTATTTGTGCTTATTTTGCGATGATATAGTGCTGTTTTAAGTTGGTTTAGACACACCATGCTTGCTTTGCATATTTGTCTTGTAATGCCATGAATTGCCTTAACATGTGCTTAGCATTTAGACCACTATCCTTACTTGTTTTGGCTTAGCTTTGTGAAGCTTTTATGCATGTTTTGGTGTGCTTGAGGACTGTTTTTCGTTGTTTGGGTCATCTATGCTTTGCTTTGTATAGCTACCATGCAATCTCCCTTGTAGGCCTTGAGTGTTGACCCCTCTAGCATGCTTTACTTGCTTTATTTCAGTGGTTTGGAACCACTTGCCATGTC
Organism: Camellia granthamiana; assembly: GCA_036172215.1. Lineage (NCBI taxonomy): Eukaryota > Viridiplantae > Streptophyta > Magnoliopsida > Ericales > Theaceae > Camellia > Camellia granthamiana. Next base: position 178,969,007 of record CM069903.1, read on the forward strand.
ATTTCAGTCCTTATAGCATGCTTGTATGCTTGTATTTGATGCACCTTTAATGCTTTAAGAGGTTGGTGCCTTATGCTCCACGTTTGGCCGCTTTTGTATGCTTCCATGTATAGGCCATTTAGATGCCATCTAGGTGTGTCTTTGACCTTGTTTTGGCATGATTTGGGGCTGTTTTCTTTCACTTTGGTCATTTTCTTCATGTGTCACATCACCATAGTTTAAGTCCTTGGGCTTGGTTCCATGCCTTGCATGCTTGTTAGCTTAGGTTGTGTGCCTAGTACATATTGCATGTTTGCAGGCCTGCATCCATGCTCATGTTGCATACTTAGCTCACATGCTTAGGTTGCATTTGGCATGCATGCCTTGCCTCTTGAATCACCATGATAGAGGTTGGGCCTCTTGTTTGTTTGTATGCATTTCATTCCATTGAAATTGCACAACTTGACTCTTGGGCCATCACGCATTGAAGTGCGCGATTGGTGGTCCGAGGGTCGAGGACCATCCTCCTTTAAGTCATGAACATGATAAGGAGGGTGGTGGTGCAAACATTGCTTTGAAAAAGCATTGCCATGCCTTGTCTGTCCTTTGCTGCTGTCAAAACAGGTTTCTGCAGGAAGATATGGCCGGTCGGCCATCTACAGTGCCGATGGACCAAACATTTGTGGCCGATATCAATATCCATGGTCGATGGATGGCCGGTGGCCTTTAATTTTGGCCGATGGACTCTCATAACATCCATGAGGTGGATTAGAAGGGTTCTGGAAACTTGCATAATTTTCAGAGGAGCAGGGCAGTGCAAACAGAGGCAATATGTGTCATGGCAAGGGATATCCGGGCGAAGCCAATCCGAGCATGCATGCATCCCTCTTCTCGAGCCCTTTTACTACTTTCCTTAGCTTAGTTAATTTGTTAATTAATTAAGTGGTCTGTAATAATTAATTAGCTTGTAGGTTAATTAATTTGTATATTATTTTGGTCCCTCCGAGCGAGGGCAATTGTGTAATAAGTGTGCGTGCGTGTGATGTATGTCTTCCAACCCCACGTCTTTCTCCCTTTTATTTACTAGCTTATGATGGTTAGTTTAGGGCATGTTTCATTTAGCATACCTTATGCTTGCATGTTTGCATCCATTCATCCGTATTGCATGCACCGGGCTCGGCGCATCATACTAACTGCATTGTATTTCAATTCCAAGTTAAATACATGTATTGAATTGTCGCATCTCATATGCCATTCTTAGGGAAGCCGAGCCTATTCTAGTTGCATATTTCCATGTGTTCCATTAGCCATCTTAACATGAACTAGGATCATGCATGATTACTAACTAGTTTATGTTTTGGCTTGGAGTACTCGGTAAGCTTTTATGCTTTAGCATCCTTGCATGCGTGTGAGTGTTGCCATAAATAGCATGCTTTACCATGAGGCTATGTGCTTATGTGATATAACTGCCTGAATGCCTGTGGGTGAAGGTTAGATTGCTTGAATTGGGACAATTCATTGAAATCTGTATTTTAGTCTACTTGCGAGTAGCAAACTTTAAACCATTTCCAAACAAACGGATATGTAATGCTTTGTTCCAAATTAGGCAATCTAGTCTATACTTGTTTTGCTATGCACATCACATAGTAATTCTAGGCTAATTAAATGGAATGAGAACGCATGTGTTTTCAAAAACTAGATATCATGATTAGTAGAGGCCGATCTTTGATCGGGCGAGAGGGGGTGCTCATAGTTGACCTTCCCCAATCCTACCCAAGTTCCCGAGCCGAGGCAACTTTGGTGATGACGGACACGTGGCCTTAGGCAACGAGTCAGGGTTTTCTAAATTTTTCCAAAATAAAATATTTAGGTGGCGACTCTGTATCTGGCAAAGTAGTCCATGTTTGGCACTTCTTTCTAAAAAATCAGTTTTCCAAAATGATTTGCCGGATTTGGACTCTTTGGTTCAGATTAAGAACCGTGACAATTTGAGTCCGAGCTGTAGTAAGCCCAATACGAACAGAACGGGGGCCCTCCCCCTGGGACGTTCGGGGACGTCTACAGTTTCTGACGACTCTGCTGGGGACTTAGAGAGCTTGACTCGAACTCGTGATATCTTGTTTTGACTACACTTACGTGTTTCTTTGCATTGCATGTGCATTGGTGCAGCTAGGACACCGTGTTTGCCATCTGCTATTCCTGAATGCTTTGCCAGAGGCTTGCTTTGTCAAAGCATGCCATAAGGCTGACAAGTTATAGGCTCTGCCAGTATGGGAGCATAAACCCCGGTTTTACCGGGGCACCCTTCTTGACCATTCGACCTAGTGCATATTTGGAATCCATAGTGACCATTCTAATCTAGGACAGGTTGCTTACCCGATTATAGGTTGTTTGAAACCGCTGTGCGCGTAGTGAAACCCTAGCTCCTGACAAAATAGGACAGGGAAACCCTACCCCAACATAGGGGTGTTTTGGCTCTGATTTGTTTGCTATGTGCTTTTAGAGTGTATCTCTACAGGGAATGCGCATATTAGTTTGCAAGTCTGAGTATCAGGCCTGCGGGCATCACTATCAGTATTTGGGGAATTACTTTTACCTTAGGGTATTAGTTTACAGGTAGAATTTTGGGCAGAATTCTGTAGGGGGCACAGTCATTCAGCTTTGCTCATATGGGTTATGGTGAAATCAGGCTGAGATGCTCTTTGTTTTCCCTTTTGCTAGGTAGTCCTGCAACCATAGCTTCAGAAGGCTCCGATATCCCCCAAGGTTCATCGGACTTGTGCTGATAGACTTTGTCAGGTCAGAGATTCAGTTCAAGGGCAATCAGTGTTCCTTTGCCAGATGCAGGGTAAAAAGGCCAGTCAGGCACAGATCATCAGTTTAACAGTCTTCAGATTAGCAGTCATTATCCGTCTCACCTGTGTGCAGTTGGGTTGAGATATCTGCTTTTACCACAGAGACAGATATATCGATAGATCAGTTACATCAGGGCAGTATGGCGGGAATGGAAGAGATGGTGCGCCAAATCCAGGATAGTATGAAAGCCATGCAGCAAGACGCTGTCCGTCAAGCATAATTTGCCAAGCAACAGGCTATGGTCATAGCCCAACAGGCATAGACAATTGCCAAGTTAGAGCAGCAAACTGGAGTATCTACTTCACACCAGGCTCCTCCCCCACCAAGAGTTCCCATACTCGGGGAGGCAACCCACGTCCAGGATGGTACGGACATTCCAGTCGGGCCACCTCCGTCCCCGATCCTGCCCAAGCTATCTAAAGCACCGATCAACTTGCTGGATTCACCCTTTGAGTTCGAGTTAGACCCTATAGCCCTGAAGGTGAGCAAGCTAGAAAAGATGTTCAAGAAATCTCAGGGAGTAAAGTCCAATCCAGACATTGAGGACGGGTATACCGACGTAGCTGTGACGCTGCCAAACATATTTAAGATGCCACACATCGACTGATTTGATGGATCTGGGGATCCCATGGTGCATCTCCGGTTGTTTTTAGACATACTAAGGCCGATGGGCCTCACCAGATTACAGATGCTTTCTTTATTCAGCCGGACCTTGTCAGGTGTAGCGGCCATCTGGTATGCAAAATTGGAGAACTCTGTGAAACAGAATTGAGAAGAGATGGCTGAGGCCTTCAGTGATCAATACTCCTACAGCACACAGATTGAGGTCACAACTCATGATCTTGAAGTCACCCGTCAAGAGCCAAAGGAGGGTTTTTCAGAGTTTGTGGCGAGATAGAGAGCAAAGGCCTCGATGATGGCTACAAGGCCTTCCGACAAAGACCAAATAAGGATGGTTGTGCGCAACCTCCAACCCAAGCTGATGCAAAAGCTGATCGTCCTACCCCTTCCCACTTTCGCAGACCTACACGAGATTGGGATACAGATCGAGGATACTATGAAGCAATGCCTCATTGACTAGGAGAAGGAGCAGCCCAGGAGGGCGTTTTCCCGCAACTCAAGTGCGACCACCAGCGGTGATGCAGCTACAAGATCTTCTGAAGTAGGCATGGTCACCACCACCACACCAAGAACAGCCACCCCCTTTGTTGGTGCATCCACTTCAAACCCCCGAACTTCAGACTATCTACCCTGAGGCAAGAGGGTTTTCACCCCACTCTATATGCCTTTGTCTAAAGCTCTAGGGGCCCTACTCAGGAAAGGACATCTAAAACCGTTAGAACAATGGCCCCTACCCGATCCTCTCCCTCTAAAGCATGACCCGACTAAGTACTGTGCTTTCCATCAACAAACCGGTCATGACACTGACAGTTGCGTCCGTCTTCGTCACGAGATACAAAATCTGATTGACAATGAGGTCATCGTTGCAACAAGCTCTGTAAAGTCTATCGGCACTTGATCAGTGAACTTATGGGGGATAATGTGACTATGTGATCGGGGGATGAACCACTTGCGGGCGGCGTTCAGTTTATTTCAGATGTGGTGTATGGCACGCACTGTTTTGAGCATTTGTGAATGCTGGTTTTTGTACGTTCTGGCTTGGGTATTGAGTCAGTTCTGTCTCTTTGTTTTGAGTCAGTCTTTTCATACTGAGTCAGTTGGGTTTGTCTTGTTGTACCGAGTCAGTACTGTTTTGTTGGAGTCGGGTGATTCCGGGGGTGTTACCTCAGACATCACTATCTTGTTTTATGTTTGTCTTTTTGCTTTCTTTTGAGTCTGTTTCTGCCTTGGAGCCAGTTATGCCAACAGATCTGAATGGAACAGCAGTGTTTTTTTTTCACACTTTTGTGTTTGCTTCTACCGTGTACCAGTTGTGCTAGAAATTCTGAATGAGATAGCAATATTTGACTGGAAGCTGTGTCTTTTCTGTGCCTTGAATTCATTGCATAGACCTAAGTTTTCCAAATCTTTTTTCGAAACATTGTGATAAAAAACGAAGATGAAGGAATTCCTCGGGTTTTGCAAAATTTGATCAATTGAGAGAAAGAGAGGCATGCTAAGCGCTTAATGATTGAGATCATGCTTGTTAATGTGAGTACTGGGAAGGATCCTGGCTTGATCCAGATTGGTTCTACACTGTCTTCAGCACGAGCGATTTGTCGCTTTCTTAAAAGATTTCAAAAAATGTTTTGCGCGATCCTGTGAAGACCTGTGTGGAATCGCTTTTGAGATTGTGCAGCCTAGGATCGCTCTCAGCCTCGAGACTCGACCCCTGACTTTCAGACCTTGAACTTAGATTCAGAACGTTCAACGGTCAACTACAATGTGAGGCTTGTGTGGCCAGATTCAAAGCAGCCCTCGAACAAGAGGCAAGAAAGTCAGATCAAGAAGATCAGATGTCATCAAAAGAAGCTTGCAAAGCTAGATCAGAAGCACCCCTGGAACTAGGGGCAAAGAATTTCAAATGTGCTCGAAGAGCCGAAGATGGATCGTTCTATAAATCAAAGAAGGTCGGCAAGAATGCCAAATCCCAAAAGGGAGGAAAGAAGACAGTTTCTGCTGAAGAACAACTGAGTTCCTATCTGCAACACTAGGGGCAAAATCAGCCCCCCGTTGGATAGACTCCTGCATAGTCAGCGAACAACAGCCATTCTCCTGGATTCAGATGACTTCAGGATCCTAAAACCATTTGACATGGACAAAGCTACACTTTTACCCTTGAGAGGCTCGCTGGGCCGAAAACCTGGAAGGGCGACCCAGGCAAAAGTTAGAGCAAGAAAAAGAAAAAAAAGAACAAAAAAAATGAAAAAGAAAAAAATGCAAAGAATGAAAAAAAAAGAAAAGAGAAAAAATGAAAAGAAAAGAAAAGAAAAGAAAAGAATGAAAAGAATTGAAAAGAAAAGAAAAACAAAGCTCGCAAGGTTGAAAACCTAGAAGGGCGGCCTTGGCAAAAGTTAGAGCGTAAAAGGAGAGATGAAATACCCGAGTGTACCTTAATCCCGAACTACGTAAGGCTTTATTCCCATGTTTGGGATACGTAGGCAACTTCATTCTGAAGTCCAGCCATAAAACACTTCAAATTCGACTATGTCCATGTGATGGTTTTGATCATCTTTGCCTTCTCTGTATCCAAGAGTTCGGTTGTGATCATCACTCTGAGGACTGACTACAATACGCTGCTGTAGACACCCCATTTTTGACCGACTTTAAGACTCAGACGTCACCGGCTGAGCGCTCGGTGATGTTGCATGTTGTGCTCGTCCAGAAGTTTCAGAGTCGCGGCTACGCGCCTTGCCTCCGGACTTCCGGGCTTTTCTGTGCCTTGTCTCGGTTTGCGAACCAGACTCGATTTTCTCTATTTTTCTTCCTGAGGGGAGGGAGAGGTCTCGTAGACCATCTCTCAATGGCCGTAGGCTATTTTTCGTGGTCACAGGCCATTTTGCCCATTTCGGAGCCCGGTTCCCGGTTTTCGGAGCCGTCAGGCCGTGTGCCTCGGTTCGGGACCGCCTAACTATCTCCGATTGCTCTGATTTTTGGCATACGTCTTATTTACTCCCTTTTGAGGGACACTAGGGTCCGAGATACCCACTTCGTAGCCGAATGCCACTTTCGGTGCCCGGCAGCCTGTTTTCGGGATCCCGAACTGCGCGTTCTGGCCCCCGAGCATTCATTTTGCATCGGTTTTCGCTCATTTTTGGCAGGTACCTCTGTTTTATCATTACAAAGGACACTGAAGGGCGGGAGGCTAGTAATTGTCTCAGCAACCAGTTATATCCTTCCGGAGCCCTCCGACGCCCGTTTTTCTCACTTCCGGGCTAATGTTGAATACCCTAGGGCCATTTTCTTCAAGCCCAAACCACATATTTGTGTTGTACACACCTGGGAGGATCCTAAAAAGACATGGCCGGCCAGTAATTCTCACTTTCATTTTTGAGCCTCTTCTTCAAGTGGATTGTTGTCTCTCCTGTTTCAGAGTTGCCAAATTCCAACCATAGGGTGTTGTAGAGGAGACCTGGGAGGACCCTAAAAAGTGGTGGCCGGCCAGAAATTCTTTTGTTCCATTTTTACCCCTTGGCCGGCCGGCCATGGGGGTAGCCGGCCGGCCACCTCCACCAAAAGTGGGGTGCCGGCCATGCTCCTGGGGAGGTGTGCATGGCAGCTGTATACCTGTTTCTCCAAATTATCTTTGCATCCGGGGGATATTTTGGGAGGGAATGCTTGGATGCATTTCCCTCCACCTTTACACCCCCTTCTTGGCCTTTATAAGGAGCTGGCCAGCTCCTTCATTAGGGTTACAAAAACTTCCCTCAAGAGCTTATATACATTGGCTTACATCTTCCTCTCCAAAAACCTCCAAAATCTTCAAGTTTTGGCCTCATTTGTTCATCAACACCAAGCCTCACCATCACCACTTCCATTCCAGCAGCAAAGAAAGGTTTTTCAAAGGCTAAGAAGCAACAAATTCAAGCCAAGAAGCAACCAAAGAATTGTCTTCAAGGGTAAGTCACTATTTCCCTTTTTTGAGCTTATTTTTGCTTCTTTTTTCTACTCTAGTTGCTTGCTGTTTTGGGCTCCGACCCCTACTGAGTTTAGGCCTATTTTGAGCCCCTCTTCAACATTAAAGAAGGGCTCAACCTTGTTTGGAACTTCTATATACCACTTGTCTCAATATCCATCTTATATGCCATTATTTTGCATGCTATTTTTAGCTTATTTGTAGTCTGTTTTTGAGCATGTAATAAACTGTATATTGGCTTATTTTGAGCCCCTCTACAACATTGTAGAAGGGCTCAACCTTGTTTGGTGCTCCTATGCATGACCTACCATTGTAGCCCCTATTTGGTCCATATTTTGCATGATTTTTTAGGCCTATCTTGCTTCTGTTTTTGACCATGTTCAGAACTGAAAATAGTCTTAAAATGACCCACTCTTCATGTTTTGTCAAGGGTCTTAGGCTGTTTGGTGAATGCTTGGTATACTTCTCTTTATAGCCCTTTTTCCCCCATTTTTGCATGCTGTTTTTGCCCCATCTATGATTGTTGTTTGGCCGTGCTTTGTACTGCAAAAATGCTAGTTTAGGGACTGCCTAGCATCTGTCTTTACACTTCATGTCCATATTGTGCATATTTGACATAGCTGTAGGCCATTCCATTGCATTTCGGGGCTTACTTCGGGCATCGGGTGTAATTTTGCTATAATTCGGGGGCTGTTTTGCATCATCTTGGTTTCTGAAATTTTCATTTTCCCTATGCCATATGCCATGTCTCATTTGCATCTCATTTCTGTGCCTTAGGGCCATTTCTCGGTTTGCGTGCCCACGGGCACGCATTTCGAGGCATCTCATTTTTTATCCGACGGCAGCCTATGTGAGTGCGGCTGAGGCTCTCTCATGTTGGTATAAGCCCATCATTGCATTTCACATGCCATTTCACATTTCTCGATTTGCGTGTCCACGGGCACGCATTTCGAGGCATCTCATTTTTATCCGACGGCAGCCTATGTGAGTGCGGCTGAGGCTCTCTCATGTCGGTATAAGCCCCTCGTTGCATTTCGTATGTCATTCCGCATTTCTCGGTTTGCGTGCCCACGGGCACGCATTTCGAGGCATTTCATTTTTTATCCGACGGCATCCCATGTGAGTGTGGCTGAGGCTCTCTCATGTTGGTATAAGCCCATCATTGCATTTCGCATGTCATTCCGTGTTTCTCGGTTTGCGTGCCCGTGGGCACGCATTTCGAGGTATCTCATTTTCACATCATTTTGCATGTTAGGATGTATCTTAGTTGCATTCCATGCATACCATGCATATTGCACGGGAAACGAGGCGCGTTTCGTACTCCGAGTACCGGAACGTGTCTCAATTCCCCAGTCACCGACACTCCGGATCACCCATGATGGAGCTAGGTATCATCATGAGCATTCATCTTATATTGAGTTGTGCAATTCGGCTCCTCGGCCATCATGCATCGATATGCGCGATTGGTGGCACGAGGATCGAGGTATGCTTATATTTGTGAAATACATTGCTATGCCCCTTTCCTGCTCTCTGTTGCAGCAAAATCAAGGATCAGCAATTTTTTCGGAGTCTAGCGCGCATTTCGAGAAACAGGTGCAAACAGAGGCTAATTGGGGCATCCCAGTGGATTTCCGCGCCAAGGCAGCCCAAACAAGCGGCATTCATCAGAAGCAAGGCAGTCCCTGGCTTGCATGCCAGCTTTACAGCTTTCCTAGTTCAATCTGTTAATTAATTAGGAATTTGTATATTATTCGGACTGTAATATTTGAGCTGTAATATTCTTTCATTTGGGACTGTATTATTTATTCGGACCCTCTACGCGAGGGCATAACTGTAATAAGTGTGGGTGAGTGTGATGTATGTCTTCCAACCCCACGTCTTTCTTCCCTTTTATTTACCTGCTTATGATGGTTAGATTAGGGCATATTTCAATTAGCATATAGTATGACAGCATGTTTGCATCATTCATCTGTTTTGCATGCACCGGGCTCGGCGCATCATACAAACTGCATTTGTATTTCAATTCCAAATTGAATACATGTTAGCTGTAGCATTTCATATACCATATTTAGAATGGCCGAGCCTGCTATAGTTGCATTTTGCATGTGTTGCATTAGGCAATTCTGTGCATCTAGGATCATGCATGGATTTCTAATCAGTTTTTGTTTTGGCTTGGAGTACTCGGTGAGCTTTATGCTTTAGTATCCTTGCATGCGTGTGAGTGTTGCCATGATAGCATGCTTACCATGAGGCTAAATGCTTATGTGATATAACTGCCTTGAATGCCTGTGGGTGAAGGTTGGGTTATTTGAATTGAGACAATGCACAGATTGTTTGTTAAGCCCACTAGACAGTGGCAAAATCATCTCGTTTTCTAAGCCCACCCGAGGGTGGCAAATCCACGTTTTAGCCTACCTGCGGGTAGCACCGTCGCACCATTTTCAAACAAACAAACATAAGATGTTTTTGTTCCAATTCAGACGACTCGGTCTATACTTGTTTGCTGCGAGCATCACATAGTAAATCTAGGCTAATAACCGGAATAAGAACACACAATGTTTTCAAAAATTGATATCATGGTTAGTAGAGGCCGGTCTTTGACCGGGCGAGCGGGGGTGCTCACGCAGTGACCTTCCCCAATCGTACCCAAGTTCCCGAGCCGAGGCAACTTTGGTGATGACGGACACGTGTCCTTTGGCACCGAGTCAGGGTTTCCTAAATTTCCCATTAAAAAACATTTAGGTGGCGACTCTGTATCTGGCAAAGCAGTCCATGTTTGGCACTTCTTTCAAAAAATCTGTTTTTTCTCAAAACGATTTGCCGGATTTGGACTCTTTGGTTCGAGATCTAGAACCGTGACACGAATCGAGTCCGAACTGTAGCGAGGCCCCTCACAGGCCTGTTACAGTTTCTGGCGACTCTGCTGGGGATTTAGAGAACTTGACTCGAACTCATGATATCTGTTTTTGACTACACTTGTGTGTCTCTTTGCATTGCATTTGCATCGGTGCGCCTAGGACCCCGTGTTTGCCATATGCCATTCCCGAACGATTTGCTGGAGGCTTGTCTTGTCAAGTCATGTCCATATGGCTGATCGGCTCTGGGCTCTGACAGCATGGGAACACAAACCCCGGTTTTACCGGGGCACCCTTTTTGACCATTCGACCTAGTGCATATTCGGATCCATAGTGACCATTCCAAACTAGGACAGGTTGCTTACCCGTTTATAGGTTGTTTGAAGCCGTTGTGTGCATAGTAAAACCCTAGCTCCTGACAAGATAGGACAGGGAAACCCTACCCCAACATAGGGGTGTTTTGGCTCTCACTTATCTATTATGTGCTTGTTAGAGTGCGTCTCTACAGGGAATGCATGTATCAGTGAGTTTGGGCATCAGGCCTGCGGGCACCAGTTTTAAGTTGGTATATCAGGCCTGCGGGCATCAGCCAGTTATTTGAGAATCAGGTATCTGCGGGTATCAGGACTCAGTTTTCAGGAACAGAGATTCAGGAATATTGACCAGTGTTTGAGGACAGTTCATTTTTTCAGCTTATCAACCGTGTGTTGTGTGCCCGACTGTGTGTTGTGCATTTAATTTAAGCCGTTATGCTGCCCGTTTTTCTGGCTATTTATTTCCTGTTTTGCTTTATTTATCTTTTGCTAGGGCAGGGTTTGTAGCACAATTGCTTCCGAACCAGTAGATATTCCCCAAGCACTTTGGATCAGAGGTCGCCGACTCAATCGATCCGAGGATCTGGTTGACGGACATCCAGTGTTCCACTCGCTACCCCCAGTTGTTAAAAGAAGGCTGAGGAGGCGCAGTCCGTCAGAACAGAGATTACCGGGCCAACAGTTTATTCTAGCAGCAAACAGTAGGACTAAGGTTTCTGTTTCCGCTATAGAGATACACTTACCGGTCATTCAGATGGATCTGCAGAACACATTAGGGATGGAGGCGATGATGCGCCAAATGCATGAGAGCATGAAACATATGCAAGAGGATGCTGCTCGCCAAGCAGAGTTCTCCAAGCAGCAGGCCGCTATCATGGCCCAACAGGCCGAGCTGATCACCAGACTCCAGCAGCAAGCTGGAGCATCTGCCTCACACCCGGCTCCTCCTCCACCAGGGGCCCCATTACCCGAGCAGGCACCTGCTGGTCAGAATACCCTGCCGAATCCTCAGAATACCCTTCCGACTCCCCAGAACACCTTACCCAATGTTCAAAATACTCAGGAGGACACGTGTCTTCCAACGGGGCCAGCTCCGCCCCCGCTTCAGCCACAACTGTCCAAGAATTTTACAGCCAACCATCCGGACTCTCCCTTCGAGTTCGAGATAGACCACACAGCGCTGAAACTGAGTAAGCTGGAGAAGCTTTTCAAAAAAGCACAGGGGGTGAAGGCCATCCCAGACATCGAAGATGGGTATACTGATATAGCCGTGACTTTGCCGGACAGATTCAAGATGCCCCAGATTGATCGCTTTGATGGATCTAGAGATCCTATGGTCCACCTCCGACTATTCTCAGACATCCTGCGGCCAATGGGCCTGACCCGACCACAAAAGCTTTCCTTGTTCGGCCGGACCTTGTCGGGTGTGGCCTCTAACTGGTATGCAAAGCAGGAGGACGATGTCAAAAGAAATTGGGATGAGATGGCTGAGGCCTTTGTTGCACAGTACTCCTACAATACACAGATCGAGATCATAACCCGTGATCTCGAGACGACGAGGCAGGAGGCCAAGGAGACTTTCTCTGAGTTTGTGACCCAATGGAGGGCAAAGGCATCGATGATGACCTTAAGGCCCACTGACAAGGACCAAATCCGGATGATTGTGTGCAATCTCCAACCAAAGCTCATGCAGAGAATGATTGTAGTTCCCTTCCCCACCTTCACAGATCTACATGAGATGGGGGTGCAAATCGAGGACGCGATGAAACAGGGTCTGATTGACCAGGACTGGGAGCAACCCCGGAGAACATTTAACCGCAACAACAACAACAACGCAGGCCCGAGTAGCGCTGCAAATACAAGAGCATCGGAGGTCAGTATGGTCACCACCATTCCCCCTCCCCAATCAAGGCCCGCGGCGGCCACACCTTTTTCCGGTGCATCCGGAAGTAACAACCAAAACAACAGATTCCAACCCCGGGGCCAAAGAACCTTCACCCCACTATACATGCCTTTGTCCAAAGTTCTGGGGGTCTTGATCAGAAAGGGACATATAAAACCCCTGGAGCTGAGGCCACTGCCAAATCCACTCCCCCCCTCTCACAACCCAGCCAAGTACTGTGCCTACCATCAGCAGCATGGTCATGATACCGACCATTGTTACAGGCTGCGTCATGAGGTTCAGGACCTCATTGACAAAAATGTCATTCTACCTCCAGATGGACCAAACGTCACAACCAACCCACTTCCTACACACAACCCAGCTCCACCTCCCAAAAGAATCAACCTTATCCAGACTGGGGTCGTATCTTACGATCCTAGCCTCTATATCACTCCTTCCCACCTACCTAAACCGGAGGTGATCCTTCCCGACTGCACTGACTTGTGCGTGTTGGACGCCTTCACAACCCAATCTGAGCCAATGGTGGTGACCACCGGAGACAGAACAGGACAGGTTTTAGAGGAAAACAGAATGGTTGCTTCAGGGTTTGAGCAGTCTGGACATCATGTTGGAGAAGCCTATGACCCAAGCGCATATATCTTATCAGTGGGCCGGTCTGAGCCGAGTGTGGGATTGCCAGAAAGGGCAGAATTGTGTATGATCCGGGGGGACAGATTTGAACAGGGGACAGATAATCTGACAACAGTGGAGGAGGACTTCGCCAACCTCCAATTTTTCAACGACCAAGAACCAGGAGATGCTGAAATCAACTGGTTTGACTATGAGGAGTCGGCAGAAGTTACTGGGTGGTTAGATGATCAGCCGGACATTGTGGAATTTCAGTCAGAGCAGAGCCCGGCAGGGGCGAGGGTACCAACTGTGGCCGGAAGGGCCGAGAGTCAGAATGAATTGCCGGAGAGTGCCGGTACAAAGAATTTCGCTCGGGACCAAGATATTTTGAAAACCGAACAACAGACTATACTAACACAGGAGGAGCAAGAGAAGAAGTGGGATTCTGAAAGAATTCGGAAGGCAAAAGCCCATGAAGGGGCCGAGAGCGCTGCGGGCACAAGAACAGAGAATGTTCTGGGCATATGGGCTGAAAGTGTTGAAAATGCAACCGTGCTAGAACCAGACAGATGCCTTTTGGATGCTAGCGGAATGTGGTGGGAAGACGATGACTTATGTCTTGCCCACACAGACGAAGATTGGGCAGGTGATCAACCAGACAGTACCTGGTACCTCGAGGAGGTTGACCACATGACAAGAAGCGGGCGGTACTTCAAGCCTCCGCACCTAGATCAACCTGAGGCATCCGGGAAAGACAAAGAGGCTGAGAAACAGAGAGAGAAACAAATTGAAGAAGAAACTGTGCTCAAGCAATTAAAGAAGATACAAGCAGACATCTCCATCTAGGGAATGCTTATGGCTTCAAGAATACACAGACAGGCCGTCCTATCTGCCATGGATAGGGCTAAACTCTCTATCGATACTACACCAGAACAACTTTTTGGGCTGGTTTTTCCGGGAGGAGGTTCCCCGGCGTTAACCTTTTCAGACAAGGAATTGCCGCCTGAGGGCGCGAATCACAACAAACCCCTTTACATCTCCGTGGAGTGTAAGGACAAATGGATACCGGTGGTACTTGTTGATACCGGGTCCGCCATCAACGTCTGCCCAGCCAGAACGGCGTATGCAATCGGGCTGAAGCCCGCGGACTTCGCACCGACCACCCAAGTAATCAGAGCCTACGACAATACGAGCAGGGAAGTTCTGGGGACAGTGAAAGTCCAAACCAAGGTCGGACCGGGACAACACGAAATAGATTTCCATGTCTTGGAGGTTCCCGCAACTTCAACTTGCTTCTGGGGCGACCGTGGTTGCATCAGGTGAAGGCGGTATCATCCACTCTGCATCAAATGGTGAAATACCCCTGCGGTATCTACACCAGTCTTAGAGATTGAACACGGCATGGAGGACGTGTTTATATCAGGGTTTACCTTGGCCGAGGCCCGGGTGGTGCAAAATATTATGGCTGTAAATAAAGGTGTGTACGTTAGTGCTCAATCCGTCTACCTCATGAACAAGCTACAACATATCCCCGGGATGGGATTAGGAAGGAGCGGCAGGAAAGGAGTCGCAGTATTGGCTGAAGTGCCACACAACCCGCATACCTTTGGACTGGGTTATCTGCCCACCAAAGAGGACTGGGTGAGGAAGGGTAAAGAAATGGCCGGAAGAGCCAGAGCAAAGCAGGCTGGGAAGCCTTTCGAGCTAATACACAGGCCCATCCATGGTACCCCTGAACGGACGCTTCGTCCGGGAGGGGGAAGACTTTCCATTTTGCGACTTCCCAGAGCCGTGGATTAACGCGGAGAGGAAGCGCGTTCCCGGTTTTGAGATCTTCTTCGACCTGCAACTACCCAGGGATGACGTTGCCGCAGAGCAGACAGACCCGTCAGCTGAGGTTGAGCAGAGCAAAGCAGTGGATCCTGAGGGCACTGAATTTGAAATGGGGGTAGCACTGGCATGTCTCCTCTCTGATCCTCAGATCGACCAAATGTGCTTGGGGGATAACTCCGTGGTTTCCATGATTGGAGATGAAACGGCCGTAGGCCAACCAGCAGCTATCTTGGATGCATCAGTCGCACCCTCTCTCACCTGGCAATACGAGGAGGGATTTTTTTCCAGCAGCACCGGGTCAGGTAGTGAGCCGGAATCTGATTCCACCGAGTCTTGTGAGTCGGAATCAGATTCCAGCTCGACTGAGTCTGAGTCTGGTACTCCTGGGGATGTTAACCCGGATGCCACAGTCCTGTCTAGGTCGTCTTTTTCCTTTTCATTTGAGTCTGTTGTAACTGAATCAGACGATCTGGCTGTGCCTAATGAGAATGAACTATCTGTGGTTTCCGAGTACTTCTCTGTGCCCTTAATTTATTGCATTAGTTCAGACTTTCAAAACTTTGATGAAAACGACGAGGACGAAGTTCCTCCGGTTTTACAACGTTTAATTGAGCAGGAGCAGGAGAGGTTTGTTAAACCCCTAGTGGACGAAATCACTACCGTGAACATTGGTACTGAGGAGGACCCGCGGCTGGTCCAGATCGGGTCCACGTTGTCTTCGGAGGAACGCGAGCGCTTAGTCGCTTTATTAAAAGATTTCAAAGATGTTTTCGCGTGGTCCTACGAAGACATGCCTGGAATCGATCCTGAGATTGTACAGCATCGGATCCCCCTTGACCCCGAGGCCCGACCTGTCAAGCAGAAACTCAGAAGGATTCGCCCGGACTGGGCTCTCAAGATTAAGGAAGAGGTCACCAAGCAAATCGACGCAGGCTTCCTGCTGGTATCTGAATACCCGACTTGGTTGGCCAACATTGTTCCGGTGCCAAAGAAAGATGGAAGAATCCGAGTATGTGTGGATTTCAGGGATTTGAACAGAGCTAGTCCGAAGGACGACTTTCCCTTACCACACATCGATGAGTTGGTAGATTTCACGGCAGGGCATGCATTGCTCTCATTTATGGATGGCTTTTCAGGTTATAACCAGATAGTGATGGCACCAGAAGACAGAGAAAAGACTGCATTCACCACCCCGTGGGGGACATACTGCTACAGAGTTATGCCGTTTGGGTTGAAGAACGCTGGAGCTACTTATCAACGGGCCGCGACCACAATATTACATGATATGATCCACAAGGAGGTTGAGGTGTATGTGGACGACATGATTGTCAAGTCCAAAGATAGAGAGGGCCACTACACCGCCTTGCAAAAGTTCTTTCAGAGGATCAAGGAATTCCGGTTGCGGTTGAACCCTCAAAAATGTACATTCGGTGTTACAGCGGGAAAAATGCTGGGATTTCTGATTACACA
Source organism: Camellia granthamiana (assembly GCA_036172215.1). NCBI lineage: Eukaryota > Viridiplantae > Streptophyta > Magnoliopsida > Ericales > Theaceae > Camellia > Camellia granthamiana. Next base: position 178,985,402 of record CM069903.1, read on the forward strand.
AAGGGGCATCGAGGTCGACCCTTCCAAAATCAAGGCCATCCTGGAAATGCCCCCACCAAGGACTGAAAAGGAGGTGCGCGGCTTTCTGGGTAAAGTGCAATTCATAAGACGGTTTATCTCAAAATTAACCTTGACTTGTGAACCACTTTTTGGTCTCCTGAAGAAAGGCAAGAAGTTCCAATGGGACAGCCGATGTCAAGCTGCATTTGAAAAGATTAAAGAATATCTACAGAACCCGCCCGTTTTATCACCACCAGAACCGGGGAAACCGTTGATTTTGTATCTGTCAGTGACTGAGACCACGATGGGCTGTATGCTTGCACAGGAATCAGAAGACAGGGCGGAAAGAGCCATCTACTACTTGAGTAAGAAGATGCTAGAGTATGAGACTCGTTATACACCGCTGGAGAAGGCTTGCTTGGCTTTGGTATGGGCTACCAGGAAGCTGCGGCACTACCTGTTAGCTCACTCCGTAATGTTGGTTTCGCGACTTGATCCCATTAAATATCTTTTCGAGAAACCAGCACTTACAGGTAGGCTAGCTCGTTGGTTGCTGTTGCTATCCGAATTTGATCTCAAGTATGTCACACGCAAGTCAGTTAAAGGAAGAGCAGTAACAGAGTTCCTTGCCGACCACCCGGTTGAGGGGGATGAAGCAGTTGAGTATCTGTTTCCAGATGAAGCAATTTTGCAGATCGACGACGAAATTTGGACGATGTACTTTGACGGAGCGTCAAATCAACATGGGTATGGGATAGGAGTGTTGCTGATAGCACCCGACAATTCCCGTATCCCTCTAGCCTTCAAACTCCGATTCAAAGTCTCGAACAATGAAGCTGAATATGAGGCGTGCATCGCTGGCCTAGAAGCAGCCTTGGAACTAGGGGCAAGACGGCTGGACGTCATTGGGGACTCGAACCTTGTTGTGTCTCAAGCTAAAGGAGACTGGAAAGTAAAAGAAGAAAATATGATGATGTATCACCAGACCCTGGATTTGCTCCTTCCTCGGTTTGAGAAGCTAAGTTTCACTCATCTACTAAGAGAGAACAACAGGTTCGTAGATTCTTTAGCAACTCTGTCATCTATGATAGACATCCCGTGTGGAGTCTGGATGCGTCCAGTTATCATGGATCATAAATTTGCACCTGCCTATGAGTCGATTGCAGCCATAGATGAAGTTCAGGACGAAAACCCCTGGTACTACGACATTTGGAACTTTCTGGAGAAGGAAGCATACCCGCCAGGGGTAAATGCCAAGGACAAAAGGGCAATAAGAAGATTGGCCGTTCAGTTCATCATCTGTGGGGATAAGCTGTACAGAAGAGGTCATCTGGGAATGCATAAACTGTGTGTGGATGCAGAAGAGTCAAAGCGTCTAATGGAAGCCATCCATGGAGGAGAATGTGGAGCACATATGAATGGGGTAATGCTGGCACGGAAGATCCTCAGACAGGGTTACTACTGGTCTACCATGGAGGAGGATTATATCGGCTTTGTTCGGCGATGCCACAAATGTCAGATCCATGCAAATCGCATGAACATCCCGCCGTCGAAGCTGTACAACATGACTTCGCCATGGCCATTTTCAGTCTGGGAAATTGATGTAATCGGGGCTGTCACACCAAAGGGGTCGAATGGGCATGAGTTCATCCTCGTAGCAATAGATTATTTTACAAAGTGGGTCGAGGCCCAATCTTATGCGGTGTTGAAGGCTTTTCACGTCGCAAAATTTATCAGAAACAACATCATCTGTCGCTACAGAGTCCCAAATGAGATAATTTCAGACAATGGTTCCCACTTCAAGAAGGAAGTGATAGACTTGTTGGAGAAATACAACGTGGCTTTTCACAAGTCATCTACCTATCGGCCGCAAACCAATGGAGCGGTTGAGGCCGCCAACAAGAATATCAAGCGTATATTACAGAAGATGGTGGAGACCTACCGGGACTGGCCAGATAAGCTGCCGTTTTCTCTGTGGGGTTACCGGACTTCAATCAGAACTTCAACTGGGGCGACTCCGTATTCATTAGTTTATGGGATGGAGGCCGTTCTACCTATTGAGATTGAGGTTCCGTCTTTGCGAGTATTGGCTGAGTGTCAAATAGCCGAGGTAGATTGGCAGTAGAGCAGATTCGAGGAACTCATGCTTTTTGATGAAAGAAGACTGAAAGCACTGTACCATGTCCAAGGTTATCAACGCAGAATCGCCCGGGCTTTTAACAAGAAGGTTAAGTCCAGGAATTTAAAGGAAGGAGATTTGGTGCTCAAGGACAACCGAGCTCCCATCCACGACCCAAGGGGCAAGTTCAGACCTAATTGGACTGGTCCGTACATCATCAAGTCAATCTGGTCAGGTGGAGCTGTGGTTCTGATGGACTTAGATGGCTTGGAGTTTTCCCAACCGATCAACATAGACAAGTTGAAGAAATACTACCCTTGAGAGGCTCGCTAGGCCGAAAACCCGAAAGGGCGACCTAGGCAAAACTCAGAGCACAAAAAATTTGAAAATATAAAAACTGAGCTCGCAAGGTTGAAAACCCGCAAAGGGCGGCCTTGGCAAAAGTTAGAGCGCAAAAGGAGAGTAAAAATACCCGAGCGAACCTAAGCCTGAACTACGTAAGGCTTGATTCCCATCTTTGGGATACGTAGGCCGCTTCATCCTGAAGTTCAGCCACAATATTTTCCCCGATCAATTTTGCCCATTTGATCACCTCGATCATCTCTGTCCATCAGCATTCATCGTGATCTCCGGTGCAGTGCTATTCAGACTAGGGGCAACTTTCCGTTGCCAGGAAGTGTTGCGGCACCCGTTCAGACTGGGGGCGACTTTCCGTTGCCAGGAAGTGCTGCGGCACCCATTCAAACTAGGGGCAACTTTCCAGTTGCTAGGATCAGGGGTTGTGCATCTCAGTGACAGATCTCAGGCGTGTCCAGTTCTGATCCATACCGAAAATAGTTTTGAAAAGTTTTAATAAAAGTTGACTTTGTTCAAATTAATCTTTTCACAACTAAGACCATTTTTGGACCAAGGCGGAAAATTTTCAGTACCACAACCCTCAATTTCATTGATTTCAAAACAGAGTTCTCCTGCTCTTGCATACAATTGAAGTTGCTTTTTATTACATTCATGATGAAAACTTGAAAGTACTAGTAAAGCAATAAATTCGGGGCATAGTCAAGTCAGGTGTCCCTGCGCCCCCTCCCAGAGCTAGTCGAAGCCTCTGACGCCAAGCTAGGCCCAGTCTGTGCCTCCTCATTGAGCCAATCCCAGCACTCATCAGACAGAGTACAATTGAAAGTGGGAGCAGGGGCCAGGAGCTCTCTAATTCTCCACGCTGCGGCCTGCCGAGCCAACTGTGCACCTCTAACCGGAAATGTAGCCGGGTACTCAATCCCCTCCGGAGGGCAAGTCTGATCATGGCCGAACTGTCGAAGTATACGGAATGGAAAGTAGAATACACAGTGGGTCAGACCAATCAATCGAATCCCAACCTGCCGGGACATACTGTAGCTCATTGCCGGGAGATTGAGCCAAGGACAGCGCCAGTCAATGCGGTCTGCAGACAAGTTGCACATCCAGTTGAACCACCATTCCTCATCAAGAGCGTTGACCAGGCGTTGCCGAAAGAAGTAGCCACGGGCTGAGTAGGCTGGGCAAGAGTCCACAACTTGCAATTTATCCATCAACCATACCTGGGGAGGGATAAAGAATGAGAGAATAAAGAATAGAGAGATGCGCGATGAGAGAAAAAGTAAGACAAGGGTTTTGTGAGAAAAACCGAGCCTGAGGGCCGAGTGACGTGAGCAAATGTATATGTGAGATCGGGTGGGAAACATTACCTGCAGCAGTAGTGGACTCCCTGCAAATTTGGTTGTCTCCCGGCGGTGGAAGGCATCCAAGCCCATCAGCGTCTCGGCTAAGGCCATAACAATACAGCTCTTTCCTTCCTTCAAGCCTTGAGCAACTTCAATCAGACGGACGTTGGATCCTCCAAAGCCTAAGGCAAACAGAAAATGAGATAACATGCACAAACAGAGGGCATGTTGCCGGAAGCCTTGCCAATGATGGTCGCTACGGTCACCAGCGTCGGAGAACCGGTAGATCAGACTTGGGATATCCAACATTCCGTTACCAATCAGGGATCGAGCATCATACGCGGACAGTCCGCACATTCGCCCTAAGGATTGAGCATAGCCAAAATTAAGCTGGGGCAAGATTTCCTCGCCATGCTCGAATTCCAGCAAAACCTGAAAATCTTCGAAAGTCGGACATACCTCTTGACCACCGAAGCTGAAAACGTGCGTCACCGGGTTCCAAAACCTCGCCGCAGCATGGAGGAAAGGAAGGTGCAACGGAGTCCGGCTTAGCGGAAATAATGCATTCAAGCCAAAACCTCGGAAGTTCAACTTTTCCGAGCCATCTAAAGAGGCGATCCAAGATGTGAGATTTTCTAAGAGGAAAGCTTCCATTTTTGTGTGAAGCAGTGATGAAGTGAATAAATCTTGAAGAGGGAGCTTTTATAGAGGAGAAAACACTATTCGAGGGAACACGTGTCAAAAATTTGGTGGGTGCCGGAATAAGTGGCCGGCCGGCCGCCTTTTCTGGCTGGCCGGCCATCTCCTTTTTCAAAAAATGGTCGGCAGCCTCCCCTCCCAAATAAAACTGGCCGGCCGTGCTCCTAGGTGTGCCTTTGGTCCTGTTTCGCCCTTCGGAAGAAAGTTCAAGTTATTTCCGTTGCCCAGATCGTCTGAAGTTCGCTTCGTTTTGTTTATCGAGTTGTTGTTTTGCTTATCGAGTTGTTTGTCGAGCTGTCGTGTTCTGTTTTGTTTACGAGTCCTTACTCTCTATGTAAACAATTTTTGCTAAGTCTTGTTTTTCGAGTCGTTAACATTGTTGTATTTTGCTTATCGAGTTGTAAACTTGTTAAGATTTTGTCTTCTCTTAATGAGTTAATTTGTTTTAGTTGTTGCGTCTGTTCACTACCTGACCTGGTAAATACAGTGCACATTTCCATTCGGTTTCTTTTTGTGCAAATGATGCGATGCGATGCTAGGAACATTAAAAATACGACACTTTTTCAAAAAGTTGTTTCACCCCATCATATTTCGTTTTACAAGCAAACGTACAAGTCTTACTGAAAATAAAACTGTCTAACATAATGCAATGTGCTACAAACCACTAGCAAAAAGGTGAATAAAGCAGGAAACAGCAACATCAGTGTCCTCGAGAGCGGGAATAAGGGGCACTCCTCATCCTCTTCTGTGGGATAACCTCTGCACCATCATCATCATCAGGGTCAAAGCTGTCATCCTCAGGATCCTCCTCAGCCTCGCCTCCACTCCCGGAACCAAGACTGGAGCCCTCCTCCTCCTCATCATCATCAGGCTCCACCTCTATGACATGTGCCCTGCGTCTGTGAGAAGACTCTCCTCGAGCTCCTCGAGAAGGCCTAGATGGCCCAGCTCCCCGAGCCCCTCGCAATGGCGCAGATGGCCTAGCACCTCGGAAAGGTCCAGATGATCTACCTCCCTGAGAAGGTCCGGGTGGTCTAGCCTGTGGCGGAGCATATACAGGAGGCATCTGAAAATGAAGAGTTCAATACATCAGTTCGAATATGGAAATCAGATGCAAGTACAGTATATGAGTGGTGTGTGTGTCAGATGTGCTCTACACAACAGTCTATCAATGCAGTGGAATATCCAAGACCAGTGTGTCATCAGGAGTATGATAAATACCAGAAAAGTAAAGGATACCTGAAAGCCCATGATGGACATCTGCGCCTCTCTACGCAGGACCATCCCCTCAAGTGAGGCTACCATATCGAGCATCTGCTCCACGTACTCCCGGGGTGGCTGCAAATGTAAGACTAAGTCATCAATAAATAAGCAACTGCCAAAATGTCCGTGTGATAAATGGAAAATGATAGAACATACCGATGGTGAGTCAGGATCGGTGACATATCTGTGGCCGGGCACCGGAGGCTCGATCGGAATCGGAACCGGGGAGGTAGCCCCGTACTGCCAACTCGTCAACTCGGTCGGCATGTCTGGCCACCCAGGATGATGCAGAGTCGGAGGGATCGGGGGAATCGAACCACCTCCACCCCTAGACGCACCAGCCCTACTGGAGGAAGGGATGTCTGTAGCACGAGCCCGACTCGAAGACGGTATATCAGTGGGCCTTGTCGCCGGAGTGCGCACCCCTGTCAGTGGAGGCATCAGATGTGTATGACGATAGGTGGCATAATCCCCCTCCTCAAGGTGTAGCAGAGCGTCAGTGCCCAGCATAGCACTAACAACCTCCTAGGCTGAAAGCCTATCAGCAGTCCGCATAGTGACTGGGGGTGCTGAGGGGGGATCCTGAGAGGTATAGCCCCATACCTGGCGCAAGAAGCGCTCCCCCAGAAACCAAGCTCTGCCAACCGGTCCCTCGAAAAGAATCCTGTACTGGGAATTACCCGACCCTCCAGGATACTGATATCGGAGACCATCTCCCAAGGGCGCCCAGGGTTGCCACGTGATCTGCGGATAACCAGTGCATAAACCAAATCAAAAATCGGGAATGTATAAGATAGGGCAAAAATGAAAAAACAGAAGGGACTGTGAGTTCTGAAATACCTCTGTCGACTGCACAGTGTCAAAATACTGTCGCAGATGAAGGAGAGTCTCCCGTGGCCTCGCCCGATGCTCGCCCTCGAATACCAATGAGTATGGGGTTATGGGGAACCCTGCTACCACCATTTCTGGGCCCAATGCCGGGAAGTATACGTAAACCCATAGCTGTGGGACATAATGCAAAGTGTGAGTACCGAATGCTGAGAGCAAAATACAGAGTATGGAGCGCGCTGTGTGTGCAATGTACAAGTAATGAGGAGCAGAAATGTAAATCAAGAGGGCAGAAAGTACCTCCCAAGCTCTCCAGTAGCCACCAAGTAAGTCGCCCTGCCCGCGGGAGGTCGCACTCATATAACAGTACAGGATAGCCAAACCGGCGCCACCCCAATCGTATCGCCTGACTTGTGACAGATCCACAAGAGCGCTCAAGAGATATAACCCAACTGTGTTCCCTCTGTTGGCGAACAGCGTAGTCCCGAAGAGGAACATCAAGAAACCCCGGGTATACTGCTCCACCTCCTCAGGAGTCTCGGGCTCCATCCTCCGAAAATGGGCAGAGAACCAGGTGTATCTGACTCTCCCCGAATCTCTCTCAATGGGTGGGCGAGCCCCCAACAAATGCATCCATGCGGCCTCCCATGTGCCCATATCCTCATCATAAGGGATCGGCCAGCCTCCCACATCAAGGCCGGTCAACACAGCGAAGTCTAGCGGGGTCATGGTCAAATCCCCGGTGGCAGAAAAATGGAAAGAATTGGTGGTGTCCCACCATCTCTCCGCCAAAGCTGCCATCATCGCCCTGCTGGTAGGACAGCGTGATAGCCCTGTGCAGAAAGTCCCAAACCCTGTCAAATCTACTAGATCCCTGACAGCCTCTGGAAGCGCATCATACCAATCTCTGGCTGCAGTGGAGCCATACCCCCGCACCACCCGAGAATCGACCTGCATTCAGAATGAATACACGTTTCAGAATGAAATGAAAGATGCTGTGTGCAAATGAAATGAAAGATGCTGTGTGCAAATGAAATGAAAGATGCTGTGTGCAAATGAAATGAAAGATGCTGTATGCAAATGAAATGAAAGATGCTGTGTGCAAATGAAATAACTGAGCTGTGTGTTCAGAAAAAAATCAGAGTCAGGGCTGCGGTTTCTGTTCTCTACTTATGTGGGCTGCGTGTTCACTATTTATCTGGGCTGCGTGTTCAGTAATTTGTTATTTGGGCTGCGTGTTCAAATTTCAGACAATCAGAGTCAGGGCTGCGGTTTCTGTTCTCTACTTATGTGGGCTGCGTGTTCACTATTTAACTGGGCTGCGTGTTCAGTAATTTGTTATTTGGGCTGCGTGTTCAAATTTCAGACAATTAGAGTCAGGGCTGCGGTTTCTGTTCTCTACTTATGTGGGCTGCGTGTTCAGTAATTTGTTATTTCGGCTGCGTGTTCAAATTTCAGACAATCAGAGTCAGGGCTGCGGTTTCTGTTCTCTACTTATGTGGGCTGCGTGTTCACTATTTATCTGGGCTGCGTGTTCAAATTTCAGACAATCAAAGTCAGGGATGCGGTTTCTGTTCTCTACTTATGTGGGCTGCGTGTTCACTATTTATCTGGGCTGCGTGTTCAGTAATTTGTTATTTGGGCTGCGGGTTCAAATTTCAGACAATCAGAGTCAGGGCTGCGGTTTCTGTTCTCTACTTATGTGGGCTGCGTGTTCACTATTTATCTGGGCTGCGTGTTCAGTAATTTGTTATTTGGGCTGCGTGTTCAAATTTCAGACAATCAGAGTCAGGGCTGCGGTTTCTGTTCTCTACCTATGTGGGCTGCGTGTTCACTATTTATCTGGGCTGCGTGTTCAGTAATTTGTTATTTGGGCTGCGTGTTCAAATTTCAAACAATCAGAGTCAGGGCTGCGGTTTCTGTTCTCTACTTATGTGGGCTACGTGTTCACTATTTATCTGGGCTGCGTGTTCAGTAATTTGTTATTTGGGCTGCGTGTTCAAATTTCAGACAATCAGAGTCAGGGCTGCGATTTCTATTCTCTACTTATGTGGGCTGCGTGTTCACTATTTATCTGGGCTGCGTGTTCAGTAATTTGTTATTTGGGCTGCGTGTTCAAATTTCAGACAATCAGAGTCAGGGCTGCGGTTTCTGTTCTCTACTTATGTGGGCTGCGTGTTCACTATTTATCTGGGCTGCGTGTTCAGTAATTTGTTATTTGGGCTGCGTGTTCAAATTTCAGACAATTAGAGTCAGGGCTGCGGTTTCTGTTCTCTACTTATGTGGGCTGCGTGTTCACTATTTATCTGGGCTGCGTGTTCAGTAATTTGTTATTTCGGCTGCGTGTTCAAATTTCAGAAAAATCAGAGTCAGGGCTGCGGTTTCTGTTGTCTACTTATGTGGGCTGCGTGTTCACTATTTATCTGGGCTGCGTGTTCCGTAATTTGTTATTTGGGCTGCGTGTTCAAATTTCAGACAATCAGAGTCAGGGCTGCGGTTTCTGTTCTCTACTTATGTGGGCTGCGTGTTCACTATTTATCTGGGCTGCGTGTTCAGTAATTTGTTATTTGGGCTGCGTGTTCAAATTTCAGACAATCAGAGTCAGGGCTGCGGTTTCTGTTCTCTACTTATGTGGGCAGCGTGTTCACTATCTATCTGGGCTGCGTGTTCAGTAATTTGTTATTTGGGCTGCGTGTTCAAATTTCAGACAATCAGAGTCAGGGCTGCGGTTTCTGTTCTCTACCTATGTGGGCTGCGTGTTCACTATCTATCTGGGCTGCGTGTTCAGTAATTTGTTATTTGGGCTGCGTGTTCAAATTTCAGAAAAATCAGAGTCAGGGCTGCGGTTTCTGTTGTCTACTTATGTGGGCTGCGTGTTCACTATTTATCTGGGCTGCGTGTTCCATAATTTGTTATTTGGGCTGCGTGTTCAAATTTCAGAAAATCAGAGTCAGGGCTGCGGTTTCTGTTCGCTATCTATGTGGGCTGCGTGTTCACTATCTATTTGGGCTGCGTGTTCAGTAATTTGTTATTTGGGCCGCGTGTTCAAATTTCAGAAAATCAGTGGGCTGCGTGTTCACTCCAATTCGGGCTGTGTGTCCAACTCTAAATCAGTGTGTGCCGAGTGTTCACCTAAACAATGGACTGTGTGTGTTCAACATTCAAGGATGGGCTGTGTGTTCATTTCAAAATTCAAGTATTGGGCCGTGAGTTCAATTTTCAATCAGTGTATGCCGTGTGCTCACAATTAATTCCTAGGCTGATAAATTCAGAAATTCAAATGTTCAAACCGTGTGTTCAGGATGCAAACAAAGTGCTGTGTCATAGACTAAACTGTGTATTCAAACATGGCAAAAGCACGGAATGTATGAAAAATGCAGAAAGCAAAATAAAATACCTCTCGTGCCCCATGGGAGAGATGATGCTGAGACTCTCGTAGAAGCAGATCTTCGGGTGCTCGATCGTTAAAGCCCGTAAAATGACGAAAAGTAGCTCGTGGAAGTACGTGCACTGCTGGGGCGTACCTCTCGGGAATGAATGGGCGAACCCTTGGAGGCAATGACATGATGTCGAAATCGTCCCCGGCACCCGGAGGACCTCTACTGTGAGGAAATTGGCCCGCCATTTCAAACAATCTGCAAAAAGGAGCAAAAATGAGCAAAATGAGCCAAAATTGGAAAAATTCAACAAAAGTCAAACCCCGGGAAGTGAAAAAGTCAACAAAAGTCAACTCCCGGGAAAATCTTCCAAATGTTGAGAGAAACTTACCCCAGGTGGTGAAAATGAGAAAAGAAGCTCCGAAATCAAAATTTAATCGGTCCAAAGTGCTTGAAACTGAATGATTTAGCAGAAACAACTTGCGTGGGAGGCTGAAAAGCGCGTATAAAGTGCAGATCTGAAGGAAAAAATGGTTTGGGAGGCAAGAGGGAAGAATTTCGCACCTGATGGTGTGAGCTCGAAGTGAAATGGATGAGGGAATATAAAGAAATGGGCAAAATGACAAAATTACCCCCGGATTCTGGACAGATGGCCGGCCGGCCCCCTTTTCTAGCTGGCCGGCCTTTCACTTTTTGCAGAACTAGCCGACAGCCTCCTCTCTGGAAAATAACTGGCCGGCAGCCTCCCCCCCTTGCTCCTCTAGCTCTCTGCAAATTTTGAGGAAGATTGGAGTTCCCGGGACCTGAAAAAGTTCAAGAAAAGTGCACCTCCGGTCGCGAAATCGCTCCGCCGGAACGCCAGCTTCAACTCCTGACATGTGCCTCATCATTTCTCATCAGAATCAAGGTGTATCCTTTTAGAGCATGTTGTGACTTCTCCGGGAAGTGAACCGGAGGCCGCGATCGAGTCGCCCTCGCCGAAACGCGCGTTTCTATGCTCGGTGTTTCGCAACAAACTTGTATCCTGATTTATGCTTGTTCTGCATTGTCATGCACATAACTTGCATTCTCATGAACATACTTGCATTGTTTTGCACGTTTTCTTGTATTGCCATACCTCTGTGCTGGAGCATGCGTTGTCACGCACGTTCATCCTTTCTCGCATTGCGATGCATTCACTCACCGACACCGCGTGTGTCAATTTTTCGATATCACATTGAATATATGTTGTTAACATGTTGTGCTTGTTGAGTTTCTCTCTATTGCAGGCACGATATTGTATGTACGGTTCATTCGAGGCTGGTGCGACCAGACGAATCGCGCAGGTATTGTATCTTCTCCGTGTGAGACACGACGAGAATCGAATCATTCTCCGCATTCCTAACTTTGTTGCCTTGCATTCTTGCTTAAAACTGTTGCATTTATTTGCGAATACTTGCCTCATTACAGCTTGCTGCATTTGCACGAACATCGAGTTACATCCGGCTTCTTGTATACCATTTGCATTTTGCCCCCCTGCCTGAGGGCAAGCCTGCGGGCACATTTCTGTTTATCTTGTATGATTGTCTCGGTCTTCGGCCTTGTCAAAAATGGGTCGTCTTTGGGCTTTGACATTCACTCCCGTCACTTCTTGACTTCCGAGTTCTGTCAAAGAGGGGCAACTGTAGACACCCCATTTTTGACCAACCTTAAGACTCAGACGTCACCGGCTGAGCGCTCGGTGATGTTGCATGTTGTGCTCGTCCAGAAGTTTCAGAGTCGCGGCTGCGCGCCTTGCCTCCGGACTTCCGGGCTTTTCTGTGCCTTGTCTCGGTTTGCGAACCAGACTCGGTTTTCTCTGTTTTTCTTCCTGAGGGGAGGGAGAGGTCTCATAGACCATCTCTCAATGGCCGTAGGCTATTTTTCGTGGTCACAGGCCATTTTGCCCATTTCGGAGCCCGGTTCCCGGTTTTCGGAGCCGTCAGGCCGTGTGCCTCGGTTCGGGACCGCCTAACTATCTCCGATTGCTCTGATTTTTGGCATACGTCTTATTTACTCCCTTTTGAGGGACACTGGGGTCCGAGATACCCACTTCGTAGCCGAATGCCACTTTCGGTGCCCGGCAGCCTGTTTTCGGGATCCCGAACTGCGCGTTCTGGCCCCCGAGCATTCATTTTGCATCGGTTTTCGCTCATTTTTGGCAGGTACCTCTGTTTTATCATTACAAAGGACACTGAAGGGTGGGAGGCTAGTAATTGTCTCAGCAACCAGTTATATCCTTCCGGAGCCCTCCGACGCCCGTTTTTCTCACTTCCGGGCTAATGTTGAATACCCTAGGGCCATTTTCTTCAAGCCCAAACCACATATTTGTGTTGTACACACCTGGGAGGATCCTAAAAAGACATGGCCGGCCAGTAATTCTCACTTTCATTTTTGAGCCTCTTCTTCAAGTGGATTGTTGTCTCTCCTGTTTCAGAGTTGCCAAATTCCAACCATAGGGTGTTGTAGAGGAGACCTGGGAGGACCCTAAAAAGTGGTGGCCGGCCAGAAATTCTTTTGTTCCATTTTTACCCCTTGGCCGGCCGGCCATGGGGGTAGCCGGCCGGCCACCTCCACCAAAAGTGGGGTGCCGGCCATGCTCCTGGGGAGGTGTGCATGGCAGCTGTATACCTGTTTCTCCAAATTATCTTTGCATCCGGGGGATATTTTAGGAGGGAATGCTTGAATGCATTTCCCTCCACCTTTACACCCCCTTCTTGGCCTTTATAAGGAGCTGGCCAGCTCCTTCATTAGGGTTACAAAAACTTCCCTCAAGAGCTTATATACATTGGCTTACATCTTCCTCTCCAAAAACCTCCAAAATCTTCAAGTTTTGGCCTCATTTGTTCATCAACACCAAGCCTCACCATCACCACTTCCATTCCAGCAGCAAAGGAAGGTTTTTCAAAGGCTAAGAAGCAACAAATTCAAGCCAAGAAGCAACCAAAGAATTGTCTTCAAGGGTAAGTCACTATTCCCCTTTTTTGAGCTTATTTTTGCTTCTTTTTTCTACCCTAGTTGCTTGTTGTTTTGGGCTCCGACCCCTACTGAGTTTAGGCCTATTTTGAGCCCCTCTTCAACATTAAAGAAGGGCTCAACCTTGTTTGGAACTTCTATATACCACTTGTCTCAATATCCATCTTATATGCCATTATTTTGCATGCTATTTTTAGCTTATTTGTAGTCTGTTTTTGAGCATGTAATAAACTGTATATTGGCTTATTTTGAGCCCCTCTACAACATTGTAGAAGGGCTCAACCTTGTTTGGTGCTCCTATGCATGACCTACCATTGTAGCCCCTATTTGGTCCATATTTTGCATGATTTTTTAGGCCTATCTTGCTTCTGTTTTTGACCATGTTCAGAACTGAAAATAGTCTTAAAATGACCCACTCTTCATGTTTTCTTAAGGGTCTTAGGCTGTTTGGTGAATGCTTGGTATACTTCTCTTTATAGCCCTTTTTTCCCCATTTTTGCATGCTGTTTTTGCCCCATCTATGATTGTTGTTTGGCCATGCTTTGTACTGGAAAAATGCTAGTTTAGGGACTGCCTAGCATCTTTCTTTACACTTCATGTCCATATTGAGCATATTTGACATAGCTGTAGGCCATTCTATTGCATTTCGGGGCTTACTTCGGGCATCGGGTGTAATTTTGCTATAATTCGGGGGCTGTTTTGCATCATCTTGGTTGCTGAAATTTGCATTTTCCCTATGCCATATGCCATGTCTCATTTGCATCTCATTTCTGTGCCTTAGGGCCATTTCTCGGTTTGCGTGCCCACGGGCACGCATTTCGAGGCATCTCATTTTTTATCCGACGGCAGCCTATGTGAGTGCGGCTGAGGCTCTCTCATGTTGGTATAAGCCCATCATTGCATCTCGCATGCCATTTCACATTTCTCGATTTGCGTGCCCACGGGCACGCATTTCGAGGCATCTCATTTTTATCCGACGGCAGCCTATGTGAGTGCGGCTGAGGCTCTCTCATGTCGGTATAATCCCCTCGTTGCATTTCACATGTCATTCCGCATTTCTCGGTTTGCGTGCCCACGGGCACGCATTTCGAGGCATTTCATTTTCTATCCGACGGCATCCCATGTGAGTGCGGCTGAGGCTCTCTCATGTTGGTATAAGCCCATCATTGCATTTCGCATGTCATTCCGTGTTTCTCAGTTTGCGTGCCCGTGGGCACGCATTTCGTGGTATCTCATTTTCACATCATTTTGCATGTTAGGATGTATCTTAGTTGCATTCCATGCATACCATGCATATTGCACGGGAAACGAGGCGCGTTTCGTACTCCGAGTACCGGAACGTGTCTCAATTCCCCAGTCACCGACACTCCGGATCACCCATGATGGAGCTAGGTATCATCATGAGCATTCATCTTATATTGAGTTGTGCAATTCGGCTCCTCGGCCACCATGCATCGATATGCGCGATTGGTGGCACGAGGATCGAGGTATGCATATATTTGTGAAATACATTGCTATGCCCCTTTCCTACTCTCTGTTGCAGCAAAATCAAGGATCAGCAATTTTTTCGGAGTCTAGCGCGCATTTCGAGAAACAGGTGCAAACAGAGGCTAATTGGGGCATCCCAGTGGATTTCCGCGCCAAGGCAGCCCAAACAGGCGGCATTCATCAGAAGCAAGGCAGTCCCTGGCTTGCATGCCAGCTTTACAGCTTTCCTAGTTCAATCTGTTAATTAATTAGGAATTTGTATATTATTCGGACTGTAATATTTGAGCTGTAATATTCTTTCATTTGGGACTGTATTATTTATTCGGACCCTCTACGCGAGGGCATAACTGTAATAAGTGTGGGTGAGTGTGATGTATGTCTTCTAACCCCACGTCTTTCTTCCCTTTTATTTACCTGCTTATGATGGTTACATTAGGGCATATTTCAATTAGCATACAGTATGACAGCATGTTTGCATCATTCATCTGTTTTGCATGCACCGGGCTCGGCGCATCATACAAATTGCATTTGTATTTCAATTCCAAATTGAATACATGTTAGCTGTAGCATTTCATATACCATGTTTAGAATGGCCGAGCCTGCTATAGTTGCATTTTGCATGTGTTGCATTAGGCAATTCTGTGCATCTAGGATCATGCATGGATTTCTAATCAGTTTTTGTTTTGGCTTGGAGTACTCGGTGAGCTTTATGCTTTAGTATCCTTGCATGCGTGTGAGTGTTGCCATGATAGTATGCTTACCATGAGGCTAAATGCTTATGTGATATAACTGCCTTGAATGCCTGTGGGTGAAGGTTGGGTTATTTGAATTGGGACAATGCACAGATTGTTTGTTAAGCCCACTAGACAGTGGCAAAATCATCTCGTTTTCTAAGCCCACCCGAGGGTGGCAAATCCACGTTTTAGCCTACCTGCGGGTAGCATCGTCGCACCATTTTCAAACAAACAAACATAAGATGTTTTTGTTCCAATTCAGACGACTCGGTCTATACTTGTTTGCTGCGAGCATCACATAGTAAATCTAGGCTAATAACCGGAATAAGAACACACAATGTTTTCAAAAATTGATATCATGGTTAGTAGAGGCCGGTCTTTGACCGGGCGAGCGGGGGTGCTCACGCAGTGACCTTCCCCAATCGTACCCAAGTTCCCGAGCCGAGGCAACTTTGGTGATGACGGACACGTGTCCTTTGGCACCGAGTCAGGGTTTCCTAAATTTCCCATTAAAAAACATTTAGGTGGCAACTCTGTATCTGGCAAAGCAGTCCACGTTTGGTACTTCTTTCAAAAAAATCTGTTTTTTCTCAAAACGATTTGCCGGATTTGGACTCTTTGGTTCGAGATCTAGAACCGTGACACGAATCGAGTCCGAACTGTAGCGAGGCCCCTCGCGGGCCTGTTACAGCTGCGGTGTTATTCAGACTAGGGGCAATTTTCTGTTGCCATACAGCACACTGCAGTGCTATTCAAACAAGGGGCAATTTTCCATTGCCATACAGTGCCCTTCAGACAAGGGGGAGTTTTTCCATTGTTATGGATCTGAGGTTGCGCATCTCGAGAGTAGGTTCCGTGCTTGTTGAGCAGTGGCCCTTTGCAAAAACAGTTTTTGATAATTTTTACTGAGATTGACTAATTTTGGCGAAAAGTATTCCATTTTTCAAAACTGGACCATTTCTTGGACCCGAAAAAGGAAAATTTTCAGTGCTCACAACCTAACTTGCATGATTTTCAAAATCAGAAAGTTGAACAAGGATGTTAATCCAACTTTCATATTGGTCAAAATTGTTTTCGTAGAAAAAAAAATGGTCAAAATGATGAACTAGGGGCACATTTGAGTCAGGCTTCCTGTCTTTCCCCATTGTCAACATACTTGCCAAGAAGGACACTCTACCTGCCAGAAAAGGGCACAACTAAAGCTAACAACAAAGGGCAGAAAGCTCTCACATCCTCCAAGCAACGAGGTATCAAGCCAAGTGTGAAGCACGAGCTGGAATGGATCAAAATATTCCACTCCCTCATCTGGACAGATCTAATCACGTCCAAACTCCCCAGCAAAGCATTGTCAACCGATGTCAACTGCAGATTTGCTACACACCCAGTTGTGGCGCAACCCCTCTTTTGGAAAGTTCACTGCTGTGCGCAGAAGAAAAAGAATCTGGTAGAATACCAGGGGCAAGAGCCCACAACTTCCTGCTTATCCATCGACCACCTAGGGGAGGGATAAAAAATGAGAGATTGAAGAATAGAGAGATGTGCACTGAGAGAAAAAGTGAGAAAAGGGCTTTTTCAGAAAAACAGAGATTGAGTGCCAGAGTGATGTGAGAATCACAAATGAGAAAAGGGTGGGAAACACTACCCGCAGAAACTAACTCCTCGCAAACTGAGAGGTCTCTAGTCTTTATAACACGTCTGTATGTCGTGCCTTTTGTTTTGTTTACCTCAACTTTTATTTTGAGTCTTTTTCGAGTGCTACTCGATGTGTTTAGGTCGTGTACCTTTTGTTGAGTTATAGTATGCTGTGTTCAGTTATAGGCTCAATACCCGGTTGAGAACCCTTCTCTCATTTTCAAAAAATCATTTTGTGCTCAGAGTGCTGTGCCATTCTCCACATTTGTGCAAAACAGGATTTGTTCTTTCATAAAACCGCAGGGTTCAACCCAGGTCATGTGAGAACAGTAAAACCAGGACCTATCTGAAGCTATAATGATTCTGGACTGCAAAGCAAAAGCAAAAGAGGAAAATGTCGGGTATCTAAATCTGTTTCAACTTCGGCAAATTCCGAGACTGCATTCTAGCTGTACCTTCTCAGGCCTCGCCTTTCTCTGGAGTATGAGTGTATCTCGACCCCAAACGTAAGCCTGCTTCAAGTCAGAATGGCAGTCCAAGCAGCATGCAGATGTTATCTCTCGCCAATATGAGCAGGGTGTGCCCTTTTTGAGCTGAGTGTGTTGCGAAGTCCTCTGAGAGGCAAGTCGGAGGCACCAGAGTACATGTTTGATGCCCCTCTATTGCATAGAATGTGCATTTTCATATAAACTTCTGTTGCATGCCTGCCGCGCATCGTTATGATTCACACATACAATATGCTTGCTTTCAATTCTGCATAGAATATGCTTTCAATGTTGCATAAAAAAATGCCCCCATACTTGCATGTAAGATGCATTTTATCGCACTTCTTTTGTGCACCTCATCGCACTGTCTTGTGCACCTGCATTGCATTGTTTTGCATGCTCCTTTGTTTGGAAACACTGGGGATATGTCCTTATGCTTCTTATACCTTTTCGAAACACCGAGATACGTCCCTATGTTTCTCTATCTTTGGTTATGAGCATTTGGAATACGTTCCAATGCTTATACCTTTCCGAAACACCGGGATACGTCCCTATGTTTCTCTCTCTTTGGTTACTAGCATTTGGAATACGTTCCAATGCTTATACCTTTCCGAAACACTGGGATACGTCCCTATGTTTCTCCCTTCTTTCCGAAACACCGGGATACGTCCCTATCTTTCTCCCTTCTTTCCGAAACACTGGGATACGTCCCTATCTTTCTCCTTCTTTCTGAAACACCGGGATACGTCGCTATGTTTCCCCCTTCTTTTCGAAACACCGGGATACGTCCCTATGTTTCTTCTCCTTTTTCGAAAACACCGGGATACGTCCCTATGTTTCTTCTCCTTTTCCGAAACATCGGGATACATCCCTATGTTTCTTCTCCTTTCCGAAACACCAGGATACGTCCCTATGTTTTTTCTCCTTTTTCGAAACACCGGGATACGTCCCTATGTTTCTTCTCCTTTTCGAAACACCGCGATACGTCCCTATGTTTCTCCTCCTTTCCGAAACACCGCGATACGTCCCTATGTTTCTCCTTCCCTCCGAAACACCGGGATACGTCCCTATGTTTCTCCTTCTTTCTGAAACACTGGGATACGTCCCTATGTTTCTCATTCCTTTTGAAACACCGGGATACGTCCCTATGTTTCTCTCTCTTTCCGAAACACCGGGATACGTCCCTATGTTTCTTCTTCTTTTCTAAAACACCGGGATACGTCCCTATGTTTCTCACTCAATTTGAAACAGCAGGATATGTCCCAATGTTTCTCCTTCTTTGGCTACGAGAATTTGGAATACGTTCCAATGCTTAAACCTTTCCGAAACACCGGGATACGTCCCTATGTTTCTCCCTCTTCGGTTAAAAAAGTTCGGAATACGTTCCAATGCTCACACCATTCCGAAACACCGGGATACGTCCCTATGTTTCTCCCTCTTCAGTTAAAAGCATTTGGAATACGTTCCAATGCTCACACCATTCTGAAACACCGGGATACATCCCTATGTTTCCCCCTCTTTGGTTAAGAGCATTTGGAATACGTTCCAATGCTTATATCTCTCTGAAACACCAGGATACGTCTCTATGTTTCTCTCTCTCCGAAACACCGGGATACGTCCCTATGTTTCTCTCTCTTTCTGAAACACCGGGATACGTCCCTATGTTTCTTCTTCTTTTCTAAAACACCGGGATATGTCCCTATGTTTCTCACTCAATTTGAAATAGCGGGATATGTCCCAATGTTTCTCCTTCTTTGGCTACGAGCATTTGGAATATGTTCCAATGCTTAAACCATTCCGAAACACTGGGATACGTCCCTATGTTTCTCCCTCTTTGGTTAAAAGCGTTCAGAATACGTTCCAATGCTCACACCATTCCGAAACATCAGGATACGTCCCTATGTTTCTCCCTCTTCGGTTAAAAGCGTTTGGAATATGTTCCAATACTCACACCATTTCGAAACACCGGGATACGTCCCTATGTTTCTCTCTCTTTCCGAAACACCGGGATATGTCCCTATGTTTCTCCCTCTTTGGTTAAGAGCATTTGGAATACGTTCCAATGCTTATACCTTTCCGAAACACCGGGATACGTCCCTATGTTTCTTGCATGATCATAAGTTATGCTCGACTTTGTGCATTGTCTTGCATTTTGCCCCTGCCTTCGGGCGCATATCTTTATCTGTAGCTTGTATGCTTTGTCTAAGTCTTCGGCCTTGTCAAAAATGGGTCGTCTCTGGGCTTTGACATTCACTCCCGTCATTTTAATGACTTTCGAGTTCTGTCAAAGAGGGGCAACTGTAGACACCCCATTTTTGACCGTCCTTAAGACTTGGACGTCATTGTTTGAACACTCGATGATTATCCATGTTTGTGTTCGTCTTGAGTTCCCGGAGGTCTCGGCCACGCGCCTTGCCTCAGGATCTCTCGACTCGACTGTTTTGTGTTTGGTTTTGCACCAAACACTTGTGTTTGGTTTTGCACCAAACACTTGTGTTTTGCCTTTGAGGAGCAGGGAGTGGCTTGATGGCCATCCCCACACATCACCGGCCATGGCTTGAGGCCACCGGCTGTGTGTTGTTGCCATCGGCCAAATGTTTGGCCAGTCGGCACTCTGTTTGGTCGGCCGGCCACTGATTTTGGTCAATCGGCCACTTTCTCTAGCCGAGACCTTTTCTTGAGTGGGGTTTCAACCTTTTGAACCCTTGTTTTAGCTTCTTGAGGAAGCTTGAACCTTTTGAACCTTTGGTTTTAGCTTCTTGAGGAAGTTTGAACCTTTGGAACCCTTGGTTTTAGCTTCTTGAGGAAGCTTGAACCTTTCGAACCCTTGGTTTTAGCTTCTTGGGGAAGCTTGAACCTTTTGAACCTTTGCTCCAAGCTTCTCCAGGAAACTTGAACCCTTTGCACCAAGCTTCTCCAAGAAGCTTGAACCTTTCTAAGCTTCCAGGAGAAGCTTGCTCCTTTTCCACCCTTTGTCTAGCTTCTCAAGAAGCTTGGCCTTCTTGGCCCTTTTGCTCCAAGCTTCTAAGAGAAGCTTGGACCCTTCTTCCTATATAAAAGAAGAGCTCCTCTTCCATTGCAAGGGTTCCAAGAAATTTGTCTAAGGCAAAAAAACCATACACTTCCCTCCATATCTTTACATTCCAAGCTCCAAACTCTATAGTTCTTGGCCCCCTTGCACCACAACTCCTAAGCACACACCTCCACCACTCATCTAAGGTTCTTGGAGGGTCTTGTGGGGACTCAAGACTTGGTTTTGACTCAGAAAAACCTGCTGGAGTGCTGGTTTTGAAGAAGGTCTTCAAGGGTGAGCTTCTTACCCTCTTTATTCCCCGTTTTTGCACACTTTTAGCCGTTCTTGCATGCTGTTTTGAGCTTTGTCATAAACTGAAAAAAGTCTTATTTTGAGCTCCTTTTTAAGTTTGTTTAAGACAACGTTTGTTTTTGGGGTCGTTTATCCCCTCTTAGGCCTTGTTTGGCCTCATTTTTGTGCATTTTTGGTGAGCTCCGGGACCACCTTGTTTGGGCCTCCTCACCACTGAAATCTTGAGGGATTTCAGTGGTGACGATGGTGGTTTAAGGTCCTAAGAAGGAGAGGGCCATCCCCTCTCCTTGTTGTCTTCAATATATGCCATTTTAGCCTCATGTGTGAGCACCTTGTTTAAGTTCATGTTGGCCATGTCTTAAGTAGTATTTGTGCTTATTTTGCGATGATATAGCGCTGTTTTAAGTTGGTTTAGACACACCATGCTTGCTTTGCATATTTGTCTTGTAATGCCATGAATTGCCTTAACATGTGCTTAGCATTTAGACCACTATCCTTACTTGTTTTCGCTTAGCTTTGTGAAGCTTTTATGCATGTTTTGGTGTGCTTGGGGACTTTTTTTGGTTGTTTGGGTCATCTATGCTTTGCTTTGTATAGCTACCATGCAATCTCCCTTGTAGGCCTTGAGTGTTGACCCCTCTAGCATGCTTTACTTGCTTTATTTCAGTGGTTTGGAACCACTTGCCATGTCATTTCAGTCCTTATAGCATGCTTGTATGCTTGCATTCGATGCTCCTTTAATGATTTAAGAGGTTGGTGCCTTATGCTCCACGTTTGGCCCCTTTTGTATGCTTCCATGTATAGGCCATTTAGATGCCATCTAGGTGTGTCTTTGACCTTGTTTTGGCATGATTTGGGGCTGTTTCGTTTCACTTTGGTCATTTTCTTCATGTGTCACATGACCATAGTTTAAGTCCTTGGGCTTGGTTCCATGCCTTGCATGCTTGTTAGCTTAGGTTGTGTGCCTAGTACATATTGCATGTTTGCAAGCTTGCACCCATGCTCATGTTGCATACTTAGCTCACATGCTTAGGTTGCATTTGGCATGCATGCCTTGCCTCTTGAATCACCATGATAGAGGTTGGGCCTCTTGTTTGTTTGTATGCATTTCATTCCATTGAAATTGCACAACTTGACTCTTGGGCCATCACGCATCGAAATGTGCGATTGGTGGTCCGAGGGTCGAGGACCATCCTCCTTTGAGTCATGAACATGATAAGGAGGGTGGTGGTGCAAACATTGCTTTGAAAATGCATTGCCATGCCTTGTCAGTCCTCTGCTGCTGTCAAAACAGGTTTCTGCAGGAAGATATGGCCGGTCGGCCATCTACAGTGCCGATCGACCAAACATTTGTGGCAGATATCAATATCCATGGTCGATGGATGGCGGATGGCCTTTAATTTTGGCCGATGGACTCTCATAACATCCATGAGGTGGATTAAAAGGGTTCTGGAAACTTGCATAATTTTCAGAGGAACAGGGTAGTGCAAACAGAGGCAACATGTGTCATGGCAAGGGATATCCGGGCGAAGCCAATCCGAGCATGCATGCATCCCTCTTCCCGAGCCCTTTTACTGCTTTCCTTAGCTTAGTTAATTTGTTAATTAATTAAGTGGTCTGCAATAATTAATTAGCTTGTAGGTTAATTAATTTGTATATTATTTTGGTCCCTCCGAGCGAGGGCAATTGTGTAATAAGTGTGCGTGCGTGTGATGTATGTCTTCCAACCCCACGTCTTTCTCCCTTTTATTTACTAGCTTATGATGGTTAGTTTAGGGCATGTTTCATTTAGCATACCTTATGCTTGCATGTTTGCATCCATTCATCCGTATTGCATGCACCGGGCTCGGCACATCATACTAACTGCATTGTATTTCAATTCCAAGTTGAATACATGTATTGAATTGTCGCATCTCATATGCCATTCTTAGGGAAGCCGAGCCTATTCTAGTTGCATCTTTCCATGTGTTCCATTAGCCATCTTAACATGAACTAGGATCATGCATGATTTCTAACTAGTTTCTATTTTGGCTTGGAGTACTCGGTAAGCTTTTATGCTTTAGCATCCTTGCATGCGTGTGAGTGTTGCCATAAATAGCATGCTTTACCATGAGGCTATGTGCTTATGTGATATAACTGCCTAAATGCCTGTGGGTGAAGGTTAGATTGCTTGAATTGGGACAATTCATTGAAATCTGTATTTTAGCCTACTTGCGAGTAGCAAACTTCAAACCATTTCCAAACAAACGGATATGCAATGCTTTGTTCCAAATTAGGCGATCTAGTCTATACTTGTTTTGCTGTGCGCATCACATAGTAATTCTAGGCTAATTAAACGGAATGAGAACGCATGTGTTTTCAAAAACTAGATATCATGATTAGTAGAGGCCGATCTTTGATCGGGCGAGAGGGGGTGCTCATAGCTGACCTTCCCCAATCGTACCCAAGTTCCCGAGCCGAGGCAACTTTGGTGATGACGGACACGTGGCCTTAGGCAACGAGTCATGGTTTCCTAAATTCTCCCAAAATAAAATATTTAGGTGGCGACTCTATATCTGGTAAAGCAATCCATGTTTGGCACTTCTTTCTAAAAAATCAGTTTTTCAAAACGATTTGCCGGTTTTGGACTCTTTGGTTCAGATTAAGAACCGTGACAATTTGAGTCCGAACTGTAGTAAGCCCAATACGAACAGAATGGGGGCCCTCCCCCCGGGACGTTCGGGGTTGTCTACACACACACTTGTTGAAAGTTGAACACGCAGCCCACAACATTGTATCTGATTTGATTTGCACACAGTTTATACTTTCATTTTGAAACTGAATACATCTGTTCATTCTGAATGCAGGTGTCTTCCCGTGGTACACGGGGCTACGGCTCGATCATTGCTAGGGAGTGGTACGTAGAGCTCCCAGAGACTGTTCGTGATCTGGTTGATGGGGCAGGGTTCGGACCCTTCTGAGCGAGGATATCTCGGTGCCCTGCGAGTAGGACACTGATGGGGGTGCTCGTGGAGAGATGGTGGGACACCAACAACTCTTTCCACTTCTCAGCTACCGGGGACATGACGATGACCCCGTTCGACTTCGCGATGCTGATTGGCTTTGACGTGGTCGGCCGACCGGTTCCCTACGACGTAGACATGGGCGAGTGGGAGGCGGCTTGGATTTATCTGTTAGAAGTCCGTCCACTGATTGACAGATCATCGGGCAGAGTCAGGTACACTTGGTTTTCCATGCAGTACAGGGATACTATGCCCGAGACTCTAGAGGAGACAGAGCAGTACGCTCGAGGTTTCTTGATGTTCCTCTTTGGGACCACTTTGTTCTCCGATAAGGGGAACATCGTTGGACTTTATCTGCTGAGTGCTCTGGTAGACCTATCACAGGTCAGTCAGTACAACTGGGGTGGCGCCGGCCTTGCTACCCTTTATTGTTACATGAGCGCGACCTCCCGGGGGTAGGGGAACATAGTCGGCGACTATTGGAGAGCCTGGGAGGTACTTTCTGCCCCCTTGATTTGCATTTCTACTTTTCATTACCTATAAACTGCATACATGGCACACTTTACATTTGGTACTTTGCACTCTGCTCTCAGCCTTCTGTATTCTCTGTACATTCTGTATTCTGATTGTTATTGCCCTGTTTTCCACAGCTATGGGCTTATGCGTACTTTCCGACGCTAACCCCAGAGCTCGAGGTGGCGACTCCTCTTACAATTCCCTACTCCCTCGTATTTGAGGGCCAGTACCGGCCGAGGGCTCCAGAGACTCTGCCTTACTTGCGGCAGTTTTTTGATATTGTACGGACGACCGAGGTAATTCAGAACTCTCAGTTCTTCATATTTTTAGCTTTGATTCATCTTGCACATTTGCGATATCTAATCAGCTCATAAACTGGTTATCTGCAGATCACTTGGCAGCCTTGGGCGCCGTTGGGGGGGAGATACCCACTTCCGTTTCCCTGGAGGGTGGGCCAGCTCTCGATATAGGATCTTATTGGAGGGGCCAATTGGCAGGGCCTGGTTTCTGGGGGACCGCTTTCTACGTTAAATGATGGGCTACCCTAAGTAGAGTATCCCCGCAGTACCTCCAGATGACATGTGATCCACTAAGGGACTCACTCCCCATGGGGTCGAGATGGCTATGTTGGGTAATGATGTTATGCTGTTCCTGGAGGAGGGGGAGTATGCGACCTACCGCCATACGTACTTGATGCCTTCACTGACAGGTATCCATACTCCTACGAGGAGGGCTGCTGGTGCATCATCGTCAGCTCGAGCCCGGGCTGCAGATGTTCCTTCTGCCTAGTAGGGTCGGCACATCGAGGAGTGGGGCTAGACAGATTCCCCCGATTCCCCCGACTTACCATCATGCTGGATGGCCAGATCTTCTGACCGAGCTGACAGGTTGGCGGTACGGGACATCCTATCCGATTCCCTTGGAGCCCCCATTACCCGATCACCGATACGTCAGAGACCCTGACTCGCCACCGGTATGCTTTACAGTTTTGATTTATCATTCAGAATATTTAGATATTCATTCATTTACTGATGACTTGCACTTGCGTCTGCAGCCTCCAAGCGAGTATATGGATGGATTGCTTGGAGTGACGGCCTCACTCGAGAGCATGGTCTTGCCGAGGGAGACGCTACTGTTTGTTGCCGGCGTTCAGGTACTTTTCAATTTCCCCGCATTTATCATGCTTCCGATGACATACTGAAATCGGACATTCCATTTTATCGGTTGACTGCATGTGGAGAGCACATCTGACATACCACATTCACACACTATACCTGTATGCACACATTCCATGTATCATTCTTGCATCTACACCTGATATACATGTTGGCTAATGCACTCAAATTGTCCTTTTCAGGTCCCACCACTACAGGCTGTGCCATCCAGGCCTTCTCGACGGGCTGAGAGAGGGAGCTCGTCTCATAGACAAGGCAGGCACAGAGCACCCGTCATAGATGACGAGGAGTCCAGTGAGGAGGAGGAGTCTGCGCATCCTCAGTCAGAGACATCTGCAGGTAGAGAGGAGGACTCTGGCTTCGGTTCTGAGAGTGGATGTCACGCCCCTAACCCGCCCCTAACCCGCCCCTAGAAGTTTGGGCATGACCACTTCAGAAACGGACACTTAACCTGTTATATATAACATATGGGGCTGGAGTGAAAGCATAAATTTTATATAATAACATACAAGAAAAGAGCTACATCCATTGAGCGACTACTATCATGCCAGGATCACAAACAGACAGATAATAATAGTGACATACATATATACAACCCCGCCCGTGATTGGGCGTATAACAAAAAAAACAAACATTAGAATTTACAACATATTATGGACAACCAGAATATAAGCCAAAACTTCACAAAACGGGTAGGCTTCACCCAAATGCTTGGACTTATAAAGGCTAATAAAGGGAGACGAGCATTAAGAGTTGTGGCTGACCTCCAAACGCAGGACCTACGGAATCAGACAAAATACAGAGTGAGCTAACCTCAGTGAATAGTAGTACGTGAATAACTCAATGTTCAACTTGAATTATAATGTAAATCAAAGCGTATAGAATATAAAAGCAGGTAGTTAATCTGATTCTGTACTAATGTCAAAACGGTCTTGTTGGTTCACAAATTCACAGATTGGCCCTTGGCCTGGTGGGTTCACATATTCACAATTAGCCTTTGGTTTTATAGATTCATAACCGAGATTTATAACTTCACAACTTGGCCCTTGGCCTTTTGAATTCATAGTTTCACACGTTGGCCCTCGGCCTCATGGATTCATGTTTTCACAAGTTGGCCACCGGCCTCATAAGTTCACAAATTCATAAGTTGGCCCTCGGCCTCATAAGTTCACAATTTCATAGGTCGGCCCTTGGCCTCATAAGTTCCCAATTTCACAGGTCGGCCCTTAGCCTCATAAGTTCACAATTCACAAGTCATAATTTCACAAGCTGGCCCTCGGCCTCATAGATTCATATTTCACAAATGGCTCTCGGCCTCATAGATTCATATTTCACAAATGGCTCTCGGCCTCATAACTTTCACATCGGCTTTAAGCTCAGTTTACATATATATATGGACTCAAGAGGTGGCTCATACGGATTCTAGAGGTGGCTCCCACCAAAGTGTAGCACTTAACTCCGTACAGCACTTTGCTCCATATCAGAAATATATAATGGCCTCTGGCCTAATAGTTCATACAGAAGCACATAGTTCCTTCTAATTATTCACATGAGTTAACATAGTTACATTGCGTTCAACAGAGTGCTAATAGCAACTATTAACAGCTTGGACTTCATAATGCATTCACATGAATTAATGCCACTAGTTCATAGATAATAGAATGTTATTACATATTAAACAAGTCCAGAGATACGTAGATACCGTAGTCTCGTAATGTACTTACATTCCACTTGTTCGTCATGAATCTATATAACTAACTTACAGATAACAGTGTGTTAGTATCCATTATCAACAATAAACAGAACATAATACCCGGCAATGCTCTTAGATTTTCTCATGGTTTCTCATAAGGTGACATGATTATCCCACAATAATAGAACAACACTATTAACGATAGACAGAAGGTAAATGCTCCATTACATTAATAAGAGTGGAGCCATTCACATCATAACGTGAGTCACATAATCGTGTTATTGACATTCAATTCTTTCTCCAGATTGAGTCATTCAGAGGTTCATCTGATAATTAACATAATTTCACAATGGTTATTAACGTACAAAACAACCCGTAGTCTTATCCAATTATTCGTTTTGATGATCCACTCTAGGTAGATATCTGTACCATGTCAGTGTGTGCCAAATCCTTCAATGTTTACATAAGTTCACACGAATTCTCATTCCACATACATGTTAACTTAATTGACCACAGAGAACAGAATGTTAATAAGAATCATTATTAACGGTAAATAATGTTCATTAGAGTACTATTACTCACAGTGCTACAACGGAGTGATTGGCCCTCCTGAAGTGTGCCCTATACACATATATAACTTAGTCATTAGTTCTTTTTCTTTCCTTCATTATTCTTCACAAGCCTACCATTATCCATCGATTATACCACAATTTCCTCCATCTCAATATATCTATATATAGAAATAGAAGATTACCATTCTTGTAAACATAGTATGGAATTTATAATCAATCACTTTGATTTCAAGATAGGAAGGAATTGTATGAACATCTTTCACATTTTTCCAAAAATAAATCATTCTCTTGATTTTAATAACTAAGCAAGCCCACAAGTACTTAGCAAAATAATTTGGGAGTAACCCATTTTGGAAAACTCCACATTTTAGGTTACCAAAATCAAAATCAACATAGTCGATACCATCCTACATAAGCACCACAATTCAACATAAATAACATGAATCAACTCAACATCATTAAATAATTCGACATAATGCAAGAGGAATCCTTAAATCCGATTTCCACATTCCAAAACCAAGTTCATATCATTCATACCATTAATAGATTATTTCCCCAATTTTCCCTTCACATTATAGCATGAATTCCAATGTTCATATCAAAGTTCATTCGCAAATTTTAAACATAATTTTCAAACATTTCCAAATTCTAATTAAACTTGAACACATATAATTCAATATCTCAATTTCATTATTCTACTTCCAATTTGGGCCAAATCATTGGTTATCTTCATTAATCAACCTAGGGTTTCAAGAAAAACCTAGGAATTTCAAGAAAAATCCAAATTTCTTAACCCAGTATTTTTTGTTCCAATTTCCTCATTCATTACAAGTCTAAAGTTCATAATCCATCACCTTAACCCAGCAATTACATCTCCAACATTATAAAACCAAAATCCCCCAATCTCAAGTTGGACATAATATGTTCAAAACTATAGATTTTGTATTTATATACTCAAAATACCATAAATCCATACTCAAAATACCATAAATCCATCCATGAATGCAATATTGAAAGGGAATAAGGTCTCCTACCTCAAGATTCGAGCAAGAAAAGCAAGCTTTGAGAAGAATCCTCCACAAATTCGAATTTCAATCGGTTGAAAATGTTGCCCTTTTCTTGTTCTCCATCCTTGATGCAAGATCTATGGTGGATTTGTTGATAAAAGTGAAGGAAATCAAGGTTTTGGGAGCTAGGGTTTCGGACATGGAAGAGGGGAGAAGAAGTGAGCAAAAGAAAATGAAAGAAATGAGCTCAAAATCACGTTTTTGAGCTGCTGCCCCGCACATCGCCGCACGTGCGCTGCATTTCCCGCACGTGCGGTCCTGCTTCCAGCACAGATATGAAAACTTCAAACATGCGTAACTCTCTCATCCGGACTCCGTTTTAGGTCATTCTTGTGTCAAATTGAAGCCCCGAAAATAATCTTTCCAATGGTTCTAACCTCACATCCAAATTCAAATTGTGGAAACAGAAAAGGGCAAAAGAGTGACGGCTGATCGTAGGCGAATTATTCGAATTAAAGTTTTTGGTCCAATCTTACTTTACCATCACACCACTACCTCAATCAATACCCCAAAATAGATAAAAACATTCTCAATTCCAATGGATATAGTTGAATTAAAACACATTAACCCCTAATTAAATAAGGATGACTTTTGGGGTCATTACAGTGGAGGTGATGTTGGGGAGGATCGCGAGGATGGCAGCTCCGATTCGGATGATGGTGCCGACGGGGGTGGTACAAAGGTTGTTCAGCCGAAGAGGATGAAGAGAGCCTCTCGATCTTGAGCTTGATGGCACCGATGCACATGTTTCCCGCTTTATTTTTCTTTTTACTAGTTGTTGTAGCACATTAGCTTAGGCAGTTTTATTTTCTGTAAAACTTGTACCTTGCTGTAAGATGTTGTAAAAAGGAGATATGACGGAATAAAACAGCCTTTTGTTCAAAAAGTGTTGTATTTTATGTTCTTAGCATCGCATCGCATCATTTTGCACAAAAATGAGATTAAATAGAAATTGAGCATTACATATCACCAAGCCAGGTAGTGAACCGATGCAACAAACTAAACAACTTAACTTACTAAGAAACAACAAAACCTCAGTAAGTTTACAACTCGATAAGCAAAACACGACAGTGTTTGTGAACAAAGAGTAACAACTCGACATACAAAACTCAATGACTCGATAAGCAACGACTCGATGAACAAGACCTCAACAACAACTCGATAAGCAAATAAAGAACAACAACTCGATAAGCAAAGGCATTCCAGACCATCGGAGTGACAGAACGCATCCGACACAGAGGTAAACTCACGCCTCCAACACTCCCAATGAAGCTAGGACAAGACCAAAGGCCACCTTCTCTCCATGGCCGACCACCTAAGGAGGCTGGCCGACCAGCTTTCTGCCTTGGAGACCAAAGCGGTGGTCAGCCTACCAGAAAAAGTGGTCGGCCGACCACCTGGTTTGGCGACCACCAGATTTTTGACACGTGTCCCCAAACAGTGCCTTATCCTCTTTAAAAGTTCCAACTTCATGGTTCTCTCATTCCATCTCAGTTTTGCATCAAAATGGAGGCGTTTCTCATCGAAAATCTTGCAGCTTAGATTGCTACTTTAGACGGCTCGAAAAAGTTGAACTTCCGGAGCTTCGGCTTCAATGCACTATTCACTTTGAGTTGCACTCCGCTGCACTTTCCATTCCTCCATGCCGCGGCAAGGTTTTGTAATCCAGTAACACACGTCTTTAGCTTCGGCGAGCAAGAGATGCGTCCTACCTTCGAAGATTTCCAAGCTTTGATGAAGTTCGAGCGCAACGAGGAGATCTTGCCCCAACTCCGCTTTGGCCATGCTCAAGCCTTAGTGCGAATGTGTGGGCTCACTATGCATGACGCTCGGTCTCTGATCTGCAACGGAGAATTGGACATCCTCGGCTTGATTCAACATTTTTCTGATCCCGGTGACCGCGGTGACCATCATTGGCAGGGCTTTCAACGACATGCCCTTTGCTTGTGCCTGTTATCCCATTTCTTGCTTGCCTCAGGCTTCGGAGGATCTAGTGTCTGCTTGGTCGAGGTTGCCC
This sequence comes from Camellia granthamiana, assembly GCA_036172215.1. NCBI lineage: Eukaryota > Viridiplantae > Streptophyta > Magnoliopsida > Ericales > Theaceae > Camellia > Camellia granthamiana. The sequence continues at coordinate 179,016,085 of CM069903.1, forward strand.
AAGGCTTGAAAGATGGCAAGAGCTGCATTGTCATGACACTGGCTGAGACACTGATGGGCTTGGATGCTTTCTATCGCCGGGAAACAACCAGATTTGCGGGGAGTCCACTACTGCTAGAGGTAATGTTTCCCTCCATATCTCACATATATATTGCTCACATCACTTGGCCCTCAGGCTCGGTTTTCCTCACAAAACCCTTTTATCACTTTTCTCTCAACGTACACCTCTCTATTCTTTAATCTCTCATTTTTCATCCCTCCCCAGTGTGGTTGATGGACAAGTTACAGGTTGTGGACTCTTGCCCAGCATACTCGGCTCGTGGCTACTTCTTCTAACGACGCCTAGTTGATGCCCTTGATGAGGGATGGTGGTTCGACTGGATGTGCCATTTATCTGCAGACCGCATTGCTTGGCGTTGTCCTTGGCTCAATCTACCGGCAATGAGCTACAGCATGTCCCGGCAGACTGGGATTCAGTTGATTGGTCTGACGCACTGCGTGTTTTACTTTCCTTTCCGGTTCCAGCGCCAGTTCGGCCATGATCAGACTTGCCCGCCAGAGGGGATAGAGTACCCTGCTGCATTCCCGGTCCGAGGCGCACAGCTTGCTCGATATGCCACAGCATGGAGGACGAGAGAACTCCTAGCCCCCGCTCCCACTTTCAGTTGCACTTTGTCTGATGAGTGCATAGATTGGCTCAATGGAGAGGCACAGATTGGGCCTACTTTGGCGTCAGAAGCTTCGACCAGCTCTAGGAGGGGGCGCAGGAACACCTAACTTAGCTATGCCCCGGATTTATTGCTTTATTAGTACTTTCAAGTTTTCTTTATGAATGTAACCAAAAAAAACTTCAATTTGTATGCAAGAGCAGGAGGACTCTGTATTGAAATCAATAAAATTGAAGGTTGTGGGTACTGAAAATTTTCTACTTTGGTCCAAAATGGTCTAATTTGTAAAAAGATTAATTTGAACAAAATCAACTTTTATTAAAACTTTTCAAAACCATTTTCGATATGGATCAAAACTAGACACGCCTGAGATTTGTCACTGAGATGCACAACCCCGGATCCCAGTAATTGGAAAGTTGCCCCTAGTCTGAGTCACACTGCACCGAAAATTGCAACCGAGTTCTTGAATGCTGAATAGATAAAGATGACCGAGATGATCAAATGGACAAAGTTGATCGGGGAAGAGTTTATGGCTGAACTTTAGGATGAAGTTGCCTACGTATCCCAATGACGGGAATCAAGCCTTACATAGTTCAGGCTCAGCTTCACTCGGGTATTTTCACTCTCCTTTTACGCTCTAACTTTTGCCGAGGCCGCCCTTTGCGGGTTTTCAACCTTGCGAGCTCAATTTTTGTAATTTCCAATTTTCTGTGCTCTAACTTTTGCCTAGGTCGCCCTTTCGGGTTTTCAGCTTAGCGAGCCTCTCAAGGGTAATATTTCTTCAACTTGTCCATGTTGATCAGCTGTGAGAACTCTAGGCCATCTAGGTCCATCAGAACGACAGCTCCACCTGACCAAATAGACTTAATGATGTAAGGACCAGTCCAATTGGGTCTGAACTTGCCCCTAGGGTCATGGACCGGAGCTCGATTGTCTTTGAGCACTAAATCCCCTTCCTTCAAATTTCTGGACTTAACCTTCTTGTTAAAAGCCCTGGCAATTCTCCGTTAGTAACCCTGAACATGGTACAGTGCTTTCAATCTGCGCTCGTCAAAGAGCATGAGTTCTTCAAATCTGCTCTGCTGTCAATCTGCCTCGGCTATCTGACACTCGGCCAATACTCGCAATGACGGAACCTCAATCTCGATAGGTAGAACGGCCTCCATCCCATAAACTAATGAATACGGAGTCGCCCCAGTAGAAGTTCTAATTGAAGTCTGGTAACCCCACAGAGCGAACGGCAGCTTATCTGGCCAGTCCCGGTAGGTTTCCACCATCTTCTGCAAAATGTGTTTGATGTTCTTGTTGGCGGCCTCGACTGCTCCATTGGTTTGCGGCCGATATGTGGATGACTTATGAAAAGCCACATTGTATTTCTCTAACAAGTCAATCACTTCCTTTTTGAAGTGGGAACCATTGTCTGAAATGATCTCGTTTGGGACCCCGTAGCGACAGATGATGTTGTTTCGGATGAACTTTGCAACGTGAGAAGCCTTCAACACCGCATAAGATTGGGCCTCGACCCACTTAGTGAAATAATCTATTGGACCAGGATGAACTCATGCCCATTAGACCCCTTCGGAGTGACAGCCCCGATCACATCGATTCCCCAAACTGAAAATGGCCATGGCGAAGTCATATTGTACAGCTTTGACGGTGGGATGTTCATGAGGTTTGAATGGATCTGACATTTGTGGCATCGCTGAACAAAGTCGATACAATCCTCCTCCATACTGGACCAGTAGTAACCCTGTCTGAGGATCTTCCGAGCTAACATTATCCCGTTCATATGCACTCCGCACTCTCCTCCATGGATGGCCTCCATTAAGCGCTTCGATTCTTCGGCATCAACGCACGGCTTGTGCATTCTCAGATGACCTCTCTTATACAGTTTACCCCCACAGATGATGAACTGAGTAGCCATTCTTCTGATCGCCCTTTTATCCTTGGCATTTTCCCCTGGTGGATACGCTTCTTTCTCCAAGAAGTTCCAAACATCGTGATACCAGGGGTTCTCATCTTGAACCTCTTCTATAGCAGCAATTGACTCGTAGGCTGGCACAAATTTCTGGTCAATGATGACCGAAAGGGATGTCTATCATGGAAGCTAGAGTTGCTAGTGAATATGTGAACCTGTTGTTCTCTCTTAACAGATGAGCAAAGTTTAGTTTCTCAAACCGAGGAATGAGCAAGTCCAAGGTCTGATGGTACATTATCATCTTTTCTTCTTTGACTTTCCAATCTCCTTTCGCTTGAGATACAACAAGGTTCGAGTCCCCGATGACGTCCAACCGTTTTGCCCCTAGTTCCAAGGCTGCTTCTAAACCAGCAATGCACGCTTCATACTTTGCTTCGTTGTTCGAGACTTTGAACCGGAGCTTGAATGCTAGAGGGATACGGGAATTGTCGGGTGCTATCAGCAACATCCCTATCCCATACCCATATTGGTTTGACGCTCCGTCAAAGTACATCGTCCAAGTTTCATCTTTGATATGCAAAATGGCCTCATCTGGGAATAAGTACTCAACTGCTTCACCTCCTTCCACTGGATGATCGGCTAAGAACTCCGCTACTGATCTTCCCTTGATTGACTTGCGCGTCACATATTTCAGATTGAATTCGGAAAGCAACAGCAACCAACGAGCTAGCCTACTCGTAAGTGCCGATTTCTCAAAGAGATATTTGATGGGATCTAATCTTGAAACCAACATTACAGAGTGAGCTAACAGGTAGTGCCGCAGCTTTCTGGTAGCCCATACCAAGGCTAAGCAGCCTTTTTCCAGCGGTGTGTAGCGGGTTTCATACTCCAGCATCTTCTTGCTCAGATAGTAGATAGCCCTCTCCACCTTGTCCTCAGACTCTTGCGCGAGCATACAGCCCATTGTAGTCTCAGTTACTGAAAGATAGAAAATCAACGGTTTCCCCGGCTCGGGCGGTGACAACATGGGTGGGTTCTGTAAGTATTCCTTGATCTGTTCAAAAGCAGCTTGGCATCGGCCGTCCCATTGGAATTTCTTTCCTTTCTTTAGGAGACCAAAAAGTGGTTCACAAGTCAAGGTTAATTTTGAGATAAACCGTCTTATGAATTGCACTTTACCCAGAAAGCCTCGCATCTACTTTTCAGTCCTTGGTGGTCGCATTTCTAAGATGGCCTTGATTTTGGAAGGGGCGACTTCGATACCTCTCTGTGTAATCAGAAACCCCAGCATTTTCCCTGCTGTAACACCGATCGTACACTTCTGAGGATTCAGCCGCAACCAAAATTCTCTGAGCCTTTGGAAGAACTTTTGCAAGGCGATGTAGTGGCCCTCTCTTTCTTTGGACTTGACAATCATGTTGTCCACATACACCTCAACCTCTTTGTGGATCATGTCGTGCAATATTGTGGTCGCGGCCCATTGATATGCAGCTCCAGCGTTCTTCAATCCGAATGGCATCACCCTGTAATAGTAAGTCCTCCACAGGGTGGTGAAAGTAGTCTTCTCCCGGTCTTTAGGTGCCATCACTATCTGATTATAGCCCGAAAATCCATCCATAAACAAAAGCAAAGCATGCCCCGCTGTGAAGTCCACTAATCAATATGCGGCAAGGGAAAGTCATCCTTCGGACTGACTCTGTTCAAATCCATGAAATCCATGCATACCCGGATCCTGTCATCCTTCTTCGGCATTGGAACAATGTTGGCCAACCAAGTTGGGTATTCGGATACCAGCAGGAACCCTGCGTCAATTTGCTTGGTGACTTCTTCTTTAATCTTGAGGGCCCAGTCCGGGCGGATCCTTCTGAGTTTCTGTTTAACGGGTCGGGCCTCTGGGTCAAGAGGGATCCGGTGCTGTATAATCTCAGGATCGATTCCAGGCATGTCTTCGTAGGACCACGCGAAAACATCTTTGAAATCTTTTAATAAAGCGACTAAGCGCTCGCGTTCCTCCGAAGACAACGTGGACCCAATCTAGACCAGCCGCGGGTCCTCCTCAGTACCAACATTAGCTGTAGTGATTTCATCAACTAAAGGTTTAACAAATCTTTCTTGCTCTTGATCAATTAAGCGTTGTAAAACCGGAGGAATTTCTTCCCCGTCATTTTCATCAAAATTTTGAAAGTCCTGATTAATGTAATAAATCAAAGGCACAGAAAAGTACTCAGAAACCACATCCATTCCATTCTCATTAAGCATTTCCAAATCGTCTGATTCTTCTGTTACAACAGACTCAAAAGAGAAAGAAAAAGACGACCTAGACAGGACTGTGGTATCCGGGTTATCACCGCCAGGATTACCGGACTCAGACTCAGACGAGCTGGAACCTGATTCCGACTCACAAGACTCGGTGGAATCAGATTCTGGCTCACTACCTGACCCAGTATTGCTTGATAGAAATCCCTCCTCGTACTGCCAGATGAGAGAGGGTGCGATGGATGCATCTAAAATATTTGACGGTGGGCTCGCAGCCGTTTCATTCCCGATCATGGATACCGAGAAGTTATCCCCCAAGCACTTCTGTTCGATCGGAGGATCTGAAAGTAGACAAGCCAATGCTACCCCCATTTCAATTTCAGTGCTCTTAGAATCCACATTTTTACACTGCTCAACCTCAGCGGATGGGTTTGTCTACTCCTCGGCAACATCATCCCCGGAGAACTGCAGGTTGAAGAATATCTCAAACCTCGGCAGGCGCTTCTTCTCGGCATTCAACCATGGCTCTGGGAAGCCACAAAATGGAAAGTCCTCCCCCTCCTGGACGAAACGTCCATTTAGGGTACCCTAGATGGGTCGGTGCATCAATTCGAAAGGCTTCCCCGCCTTCTTTGCTCTGGCTCTCCCAGCCATCTCCTTACCTTTCCTCACCCAGTCCTCTTTGGTGGGCAGATAACCCAAGCCAAAAGTATGTGGGTTGTGCGGCACTTCGGCCGATACAGTAATGCCCTTCCGACCACTTTTTCCCAGTCCCATCCCAGGGATGCGCTGGAGTTTGTTCATGAGGTACACTGATTGAGTGCTGATATACAACCCCTCACTATCAGCCAAAATGTTTTACATGACTCGAGCCTCAGCCAGAGTAAACCCCGATAAGAACACATCCTCCGTGCCGTGCTCGATTTCTAAGACTAGTGTAGACACCTCCGGCGATGGATGGATTGATGAATTTCCAAAAACTATAGCTACCCCCTTCCCGTGAGGGTATTTCAACATTTGGTGCAAGGTGGAAGAAACTGCCTTTACCTGGTGCAACCACAGTCGCTCCAAAAGTAAGTTAAAGGTTACAGGAACGTCCAAGACATGGAAATCGATCTCGTGCTGTCCTGGACCAACCTGGGTCTAAATTTTGATAGTCCCCATCACCTTCCTGCTTGTGTTATCATACGCCCAAATCACCTGGGCAGTTGGCACGAAGTCCGCAGCCTTCAACCCCATTGCATATGCCGTCCTTGACGGGCACACACTAATAGCGGATCCTGTGTCGACAAGAACCACGGGTGCCCATTTGCCTCTACATTCCACAGAGATGTAAAGAGGTTTGTTGTGATTTGCGCCCTCAGGCGATAGTTCTTTGTCAGAAAAGGTCAATGTCAGGGAACCTCCTCCCGGAAAAACCAATCCAACTAGCTGCTCCGGCGTGGTGCTTATCGAGAGTTTGGCCTTGTCCATGGCTGAAAGGATGGCCTGTCTATGTACTCGAGAAACCATAAGCAGTCCCTAGATGGAGATGTCTGCTTGTATCTTTTTCAACTGTCTCAGCACGGCCTCATCTTCGAGTTGCTTTTCTTTCTGTTTCTCTGCCTCCTTGTCCTTCCCAAACGCTGGTCATATGATCGACCTCATCTGATCGACCTCATCTTCGAGTTGATCTAGATGCGGGGGCTTGAAATACCGCCCGCTCCTGGTCATATGATCGACTTCGCCGATGTACCAGATATCATCAAGTTGACTGCTCTCCCAATCCTCATCTGTGTGGGCAAGACATAGATCATTGTCTTCCCACCATATTCCATCAGCAACCGACAGACACCTGTCCGGCTCCGTTTCAAAAATCTATGTGCTCGCAGCACCTTGCATTCCTTTACTCATAGTACGTTCTGTTCTTGTGCACACAGCACTCTCAACCCCCACAGGAGCTTTAGCCTTTCTGGCTCTTTTGGAATCTTCGATCTTTTCTTGTTCTAGTTGTTTCAACATAGCCTGCTCAACATTTCCCGCATTCACAACGCCCAAGTCCCGAACGAAATTCTTAGCATCGGCGCTCTCCGGCGATGCGAACTGATTCCCGGCCCTTCTGACCACAATTAATGTCCTTGCCCCTGACGGGCTCTTCTCCAGCTGAGATTCTTCAACAATATCTGGTTGGTCGTCAAGCCACCCTGTGACCTCTGTTGACTCCTCAAAATCGAACCAGTTGACTGTCATGTCCCCCGGATCTTGTTCGTTGAAAATCTAAAGGTCAGCAATGTCCCCATCCAGAATTGTTAAGTCATCTATCCTCTGATCAAGTCCATCCCCCCGTAGTACACAAATTTCTGCCCCCACTGGCAATTCCACATTCGGCCTAATCTGATCTGCTAACACAATGTAGCCACTCGGATTGTACACCTCCTCAGCAAAGCTCCCAGATTCCTCAGATCCTGAATCAACACTCCCATTTTCCCCCGAAGTCATCCCTGTTCCATCTTCGATGGTCACCACCATTGGTTCCGGCTGGGCTAGGGAGATGTCCAACATGCACAAGTCAATGCTGTCGGGAAGGAACACCTCCGGCTTAGGTAGGTGAGATGGGGTGATATATATGCTAGGGTCGTAGGACGTGACCCCGGTCTGGATAAAGTTGATTCGTTTGGGAGGTGAAGCTTGGTTGTGTGGTGGGAGAGGGTTGGTTGTGACGTTGGGTTTTTCTTGAGGCACAATCACCCTGTTGTCAACGAGATCCTGAATCTCGTGACGCAATCTAAAACAATGGTCGGTATCGTAACCATGTTGCTGGTGAAAGGCGCAATACTTTGCCGGGTTATGAGAGGGAGGTAGTGGATTTGGCAATGGCCTCAGCTCCAGGGGCTTCAAGTGCCCTTTTTTTATTAAAACCCCCAAAGCCTTGGACAGGGTCATATATAGTGGGGTGAAGGTTCTTTGGCCTCGAGGTGCGAATTTGGTTGTTTGTGGGTTGCTTCCGGACGCACCGGTGAATAGGGTAGCCGCAAGGGCTCTTGGGGGATTGGTGGTGACCATGCTTACTTCTGAAGCTCTGGTAGTTGCGGCATTGCTTGTGCCAGTATTGGTGTTGCGGTTGAAGGTTCTCCTGGGTTGCTCTCTGTCTTGGTCAATCAGACCCTGTTTCATAGCATCCTCAATTTGTACCCCCATCTCGTGCAGATCTGAAAAGGTGGGAAAGGGGAGAACAATCATTTTCTGCATGAGCTTGGGCTGGAGATTGTGCACAATCATCCGTATTTGATCCTTGTCAGTTGGCCTAAGGGTCATCATTGAGGCCTTGGCCCTCCATCGAGTCACAAAATCAGAAAAGCTCTCCTTCGACTCTTGCTTGGTCATCTCGAGATCACGTGTTGTAATCTCGATTTGTGTATTATAGGAGTACTGTGCAATGAAAGCCTCGGCCATCTCATCATAGTTCCGCTTGACATCGTCTTCCAATTTTGCGTACCAGATGGCCGCTACACCCGACCGGGTCCAGCCAAACAATGAAAGCTTCTGTAGTCTGGTTAGGCCCATCGGCCTCAGTATGTCTGAAAACAAACGTAGATGCACCATGGGATCCCCGGACCCGTCGAAGCGGTCGATTTGTGACATCTTGAACCGATCTGGCAACGTCACAGCCGCGTCGGTATACCCGTCCTCAATGTCTGGGATGGACTTTACCCCTTGGGATTTCTTGAACAACTTCTCAAGCTTGCTCAACTTCAACGTTGTGGGGTCCACCTCGAACTCGAAGGGGGAATCCGGTAGATTGATAGGCGTGGGTGCCTTGGATAGCTGAGGTAGAATCAGGGGCGGAGCCGGCCCCGTTGGGATATCTGCGTCCTCCTGGACATTCTTGACATTCACTGTCTCCCCAGGTATTGGGACTCTCGGTAGGGGAGGAACTTGATGCGAAGCTGATGCCCCGGCTTGCTGTTGTAGCTGGGCAATTAGCTCGACCTGCTGGGCCAGAACTTCGGCCTGTTATTTGGCGACTTCTGCCTGACGGACAGCGTCCTGCTGCATGACTCTCATACTCTCTTGGAGCTGACGAACCACCTCCTCCATTCCTGCCATAATGTCCTGATCTGACTGAATTATCGGTATATCTGTCTCTACAATAAACTCAGAAATCTCAGCCCGACTGTTCAAAGACCACTGATCTGGCAATCTCGGTACCGATACACTGCGACTTCTCGACCTCCGCCTGACAACCGGGGGTAAAGAACAGAACACTGGTTGTCCGTCAACCAGATCCTCAGATCGATGGAGTCGGCAACCTCTAATCCAAAGTGCTTGGGGAATATCTGCTTGGTCGGAAGCTATTGTGCTAAATTACCCTAGCAAAAAGATAAATAAAGCAATAATAAGGAAATAAACAACCAAACAAACGAACAGCATAACAGCGTAAATAAATACACAACACACAGTTGATAAGCTGAATAGACTGTTCTCAGACACTGATCATTGTTCCCAAATCACTGCCTCCAAAACTGAATCTGATACCCGCAGATAACTGATTCCCAAAATACTGAACTGGTGCCCGCAAGTTGATATCCAAACTTGCAAACTGATACATGCATTCCTGTAGAGACGCACTCTAAAAGCACATAACAAACAAGTGAGAGCCAAAACACCCCTACGGAGGGGTAAGGTTTCCCTGTCCTATTTTGTCAGGAGCTAGGGTTTCACTACGCACGCAGTGGTTTCAAACAACCGAAAATCAGGTAAGCAACCTATCTTAGCTTGGAATGGTCACTATCAATTCCGAATATGCACTAGGTCGAATGGTCAAAAGGGTGCCCCGGTAAAACTGGGGTTTGTGTTCCCATCGTGGCAGAGCCTGTAACCGGTAGCCTTATGGCACGTTTCTCGAAGCGAGCCTCCGACAAATCGTTCAAGAATAGCAGACGGCAAACACTGTGACTTAGGCGCACCAATGCAAATGCAATGCAAAGAAACACATAAGTGTAGTCAAAACAAGATATCATGAGTTCGAGTCAAGTTCTCTAAATCCCCAGCAGAGTCGCCAGAAACTGTAGACGTCCCCGAACGTCCTGGGAAAATCCCGTTTTGTTCATTAGGCTCACTACAGTTCGGACTCAATGTCACGGTTCTGAATCTGATCTTGCAAAGTGCAATGCAAGACCGATAAATCACCAAAGAGTCCAAATCTGGCAAATCATTTTGAAAAATTGATTTTTAGAAAGAAGTGCCAAACATGGACTGTTTTGCCAGATACAGAGTCACCACCTAAATATTTTGTTTTGGGAAAATTTAGGAAACCCTGACTCGTGCCTGAGGCCACGTGTCTGTCATCACCAAAGTTGCCTCAGCTCGGGAACTTGGGTATGATTGGGGAAGGTCACTTCGTGAGCACCCCCGCTCGCCCGATCAAAGATCGGCCTCTACTAACCATGATATCGAGTTTTGAAAACATTATGCGTTCTTATTCCAGTTTATTAGCCTAGAATTACTATGTGATGCGCACAGCATAAAAGTATAGACTGGATCGCCTAAGTTGGAACAACTCATGTCATGTTTGTTTTTTAAAGCGGTTTGCTACTCGCAAGTAGGCTAAAATGCTGATTTTGCCACCCTCGAGTGGGCTTAGAAAACATGGTGATTTGCCACTCTCAAGTGGGCTTAAAACTCGCAATCAATGAATTGTTCTAATTTAGGCAATCTAACCTTAACCCACAGGCATTCAGGCAGTTATATCACATAAGCAGTTAGCCTCATGGTAAGCATGCTCTCATGGCAGTCACTCACATACATGCAAGGATACTAAAGCATAAACACTTACCGAGTACTCCAAGCCAAAGAAAGAAGCTAATTAGAAATCATGCATGAATCCTAACTATGCTGAACTGCCTAATGCAACACATGCAAAATGCAACTAAGATAGGCTCGGCTATTCTAAAATGGCATATGAAATGCAACAACTGATACACGTATTCAACCCAGAATTGAAATACAATGCAGTTAGTATGATGCGCCGAGCCCGGTGCATGCAATACAGATGAATGAACGCAAACATGCGAGCATAAGTATGGTAATTGAAACATGCCCTAATCTAACCATCATAAGCTGGCAAATAAAAGGGAGAAAGACGTGGGGTTGGAAGACATGCATCACACACACGCACACTTATTACAACATTGCCCTCTCTCGGAGGGTCCGAATAAATAATACAGACCGAATAAATAATTAACTACTCTAGCTAATTAAATATTACAAAACCCCAATTGATTAACAAACTAACTAAGAAACGAAATAAACTAGTATGCAGATCTATGGACCGCCTCAGCTCTGTTCCAAATGATGAAAGATGCATGCATGCTCGAGTCGCCTTGTCGGGAAATTCCTCGCGATGCCCCGATTTGCCTCTGTTTGCAATTGATCCGGGAATATTGTACAAAGCTCTAGAAGGCTGCTGGTTTCTGGTTTGTTGCAATAGAGAGCAAGAAAGCGGCATGACAAAGAATTTTCAACACATGTGCGCACGACTACTCCCCCAGTCATTGCACAAGCGCTAGGGAGTGTAGTCCTCGATCCTTGTGCCCCCAATCACGCATCTCGATGCATGATGGCTGAGGAGTCGAATTGCACGACTCAATGTGAAATGAATGCACATATAAACATAACAAGGCCTAAACTCCATCATGGGTAATCTGGAGTATCGCCGATCAGAAATTGAGACACGTTTCATCACTTTGAGTACGAAACATCCCTCATTTCCCGTGTTTGGACTAACCCTACTCCAAACACAATGCAACGGATGGCATACACAATGCGACTAATATGCAACCCTAAATGCAGTGCAACCTAACTGCGTTGGCATGCGAGGGATGATATGCACACATGTAACCTAGCATATGCAATGCTATGGACTAAAATGGCAGACACAATACACCTGAGCTATATGACATACACAATGCACACATACAAAGATGGACATACACGAAGGCATAATCAAAGCATACACAATGTAATGGTCAAACATGCAACAACATGAACTAAATGGCATACACAATGCAAGGTGGACTTAAACCAATATGAGTGGACCTCAGCCACACTCAAATCAGTGGCCATATGATGAAAACGAGACAACCAAAATACATGCAAACATGCACGAATACAAAGGACCGATCCTAAGGCACAACATGCAACTCTAACAAAGCATGGCAAGGGATGGAATATGGTATACAAACACACATTTTCCAACTCTGAAACATGATGCATCATGGTCCCGAATCATGCAAATATGTCACCCAATGCATGCTAGATGGCCTGAATACCGAAACTAGTGAAGCGGATTACACTAGAGGTACACAAAGCAATGCACAAATGAAAAAACCGACCCCAAACAGACTGTAGGCAGGTCCAAGACAGTGGGAAAATGGCCTAAAATGATGGCTCAACATGCACAAAAATGAAGCTCACGCAATGGCCCAAAAACGAGGCATTTATGCACAACTCTCAAACACATTTAAAGAGTGGAAATCATGGGAATATGACATATATATAAGCTCTGAAATATGATGTGCAATGGCCCCAAGACATGAAAACACCTCAGTATATGCATGCAATAGACCTCAAAACTCAAAGCTATGCATGGATATTGTACTACAAGCATGCAAAACAAGCATCATTCGACCATGAGACCTAAAAATAGAGCTAAGGCAGTCCAAAAAATGCACAAAATCAGTTTAAGGCATGGCCAAAAAGTGCTAAAATCAAGGGCCAACAAAGCATGCAACACAAGCTAGCAAAGGAGATTTGCACTACAAGTAAGTGAGGCAATAAAGAGACTACCAAACTAGGAAAAGTCAAAGGTATGACATGCCAAATAAACCCCAAAAACCCACTGAAACATGGTCTATGCATGCAAGAATGATAGGCTCCTTTGATAGGCTCCTTTGATAGGCTACAAAGAGGGTTACTCTACACATGCAAGAGGGACACTTAATATGGCAAAACCACCTATGGAAAGAGGTTGTGAAGGCCCTAAAACTCATTGAAAAGGGCCTGAAATGAGGCTAGAAAGCATGCAAGTAAAGGCTCCTTTGAAAGGCTATGAAGAGGGTTACTCTACACATGCAAGAGGGACACCTAATACAGCAAAAACACCTCTGGACAGAGGTCATGCAGGTCCTAAAACCCACCAAAAATGGCCTAAAACATGCTCAAGAAGTGTGTAAATATAGGCCCCTTTGTTAGGCCAACAATGCTAGTAAACAAAACAAGGGGTGAGAGGGTCACCCCTCTTTGATTTTGGGGCTCAAAAATACATAATAACCACTGAAAATCCACTGGATTTTAGTGGTCAAAAGGGCCAACAAAGCTCAACACAAAGGCCCTAATGCATGGCTCAAAATAGGATGAAAACAAGCATGCAAGGGGGTAGATGACCCCCAACAGAGAAATGACCTAAAACAAACTTCAAGAGGAGCTCAAAATAAGACTTTTTTCAGTTTATGACAAAGCTCAATTATGCATGGAAATGGAGCTAAGATATGAAGCAAAACAATGCCTAAAAGAGGGAAAGAAGTGTTACCCTTCAAGCTCAGTAACTCCAACAGCTTTGAGGCCAAAAACTCAGACCTTAGGACCTCTCAAGACCTTCCAAGAAGCTTAGGTTGGTGTTGGAGTTGTTAGGCTAAGAGGTGTAGTGTAGATGTTCAAGAACAATGCAACTTTAGAGCCAAAGTGTAGAGATATAGAGAGGGGTGTATGTATGCTCTCAAAACAAAATCTGAACCTTAAGCAAGGAAGAGGAGGGTCTCTCTTATATACAAGATGGTTCAAAGCTTCTCCTAGAAGCTTAAAACCAAGCTTGAATGTATGGAGGATCTATTCTGTGCCTTCCAGCTGGCAGAGCTGGCAAGCATTCAGGGAGACAAACATGCAGAGAGCTGGCCGACCAGTTCAGGTGGTCAGCCGACTAGTTCAGGTGGTCGGCCGACCACTTCCCCTGGTCGGCCGACCAGTTCAAAAGGGTCAAGTGGGTAAAAAGTGGTCGGCAGCCCTAATTGGTGGTCTCCCAACTGAGTGCAAGGCAGCAGTACTATGGGAGACCAGTAATTGTAGCCCAAAAGTGAGGGAGACCACTTCCCTGTCAAGAAAATCGGCTGAAGGAGAGAGAGATTGTCTCCAAAATAATTGCTGGTCTCCCACCCTTCTACCACCTTCCAAACATGGAAAACAAGGTCCATACCAAAAATGAACCAAGACGGATGCAAAACGAGGGTTCGGGGGCCAAAACGCGCAGCTGGGTGCACCGAAAACTGACTGTTAAGCATCGAAAGTGGCGTGCGACCACGAAGGTGGTCTCTTGGACCACAGTGTCCCTCTAGAGAGAGGAAACAAGGTGTGTCCCAAAAACCGGAGCAAACGGAGAAAGTTAAGCGGTCCTGAACCGAGGCGCACGGCCGACGGCTCCGAAAATCAGAAACTTGTCTCCAAACAGAAATAGTGGTCTACGACCACGAAAAGTAGCCTACAGCCACTGAGAGATGGTCTACGGGACCACTCCCACCCTTCAGAAAGAGAAAACAGAAATTGGTTCGCAAATCGAGGCAAAGCACAAAAGAGTCCCGAAGTACGGAGGCAAAGGTCTCAGCCGAGACTCCGTAACCTCAGAATGAGCACAACATGCGCAATCCCCAAGCGCTCAATCGATGACGTCTGAGTCTTAAGGTCGGTCAAAAATGGGGTGTCTATACCAGGTGGCTGGAGAGACCAAAAGTGGTCAGCCACCCTCCCACAGGTCTCCCAAGGTGGAGTCTAAGCTTTCTGGAGCTTGGTGCAGTGTTCTGAGGACAAATGAAAATAGAGGCAAATCGGGGCATTGCATTGGATTTCCAAACGACGTGATCGGACTTGCATGCATTCCTCTCCCTCTGAGGCACCTGATTTACTACTTTATTTAGCTAATGTGTTTAGCTAGTTTACGCTTTGGTTTGTACCTTTAATAGTTAATGCGTTTAGCTATTTAATTTTGTTTTGTAATAATTAGTTAACTAGGATTAGTTAATTAATTTGTTGTGTAATAATTAGTTTAATTAGCTTAGAGTAGCTAGTTAGCTTCTTATTCGGTCCCTCCCTCAAGAGGGCTAATTGTTGTAATAGGCGTGCGTGTGTGTGATACATGTCTTCCAACCCCCATTTCTTTCTCCTTTTTACTTACCTACTTACGATGGTTAGTTTTAGGGCATATTTTGTTTAAGCATACCTTATGCTAACATGCGTGCATCCATTCATCTGTCTTGCATGCACCAGGCTCGACGCATCATACTAACTGCATTGTATTTTCAATACATTTCCTTGAATACGTGTTCAACAACATGTTATCAAGTTGCATTTCACATGACATTCTAGAATAGTCGAGCCTATTTTAGTTGCATTTTCGCATATGTTGCATTAGCCATCTTAACATGAACTAGGATCATGTATGATTTCTAACTAGTTCTTTGTTTTGGCTCGGAGTACACTGTGAGTGTTTATGCTTTAGCATACTGCTTGTGTGTTAATGTTGCCATGTTAGCATGCTTGCCATGAGGCTAACTGCTTATTTGTTATAACTGCCTGAATGCCTGTGGGTGAAGGTTGGGTTTCTTGAATTGGAACAATTCATCAAGCCCCTGTTTTAGCCTACTTGAGAGTAGCAAACTTCAAACTATTTCCAAACAAACAAACATGCAATGTTTTGTTCCAAATTAGGCGATCTAGTCTATACTTTTTTGATGTTCGCATCACGTTGTAAGATTAGCTAATTAACCGGAATAAGAACACATGTGTTTTCAAAAAACAAGATATCATGTAGAACACATGTGTTTTCAAAAAACAAGATATCATGCTTAGTACAGGCTAATCTTTGATCGGGTGAGCGGGGGTGCTCATTGCATGACCTTCTCCTCTTGTACCCAAGTTCCCGAGCCGAGGCAACTTTGGTGATGACGGACACGTGGCCTTAGGCACGAGTCAGGGTTTTCTAAATTCTCCCAAAATAAAATATTTAGGTGGCGACTCTGTATCTGGCAAAGAAGTCCATGTTTGGCACTTCTTTATTAAAATCAGTTTTCCAAAATGATTTGCCAAATTTGGACTCTTTGGTGATTTATCTCTCTCACATCGCACATTGTGAGATTAGATTCAGAACCGTGACATTGAGTCCAAACTGTGGTAGCGCAAAGAACAAAACGAGAATTTGCGCCCCCTCGCAGGCGCGTGGATATTTGGAGAGTTCCCAGGAGCGCACCCACAGTTTCTGGCAACTCCGCTGGGGAGTTAGAGAACTTGACTCGAACTCATGATATCTTGTTTTGACTACACTTATGTGTTTCTTTGCATTGCATTTGCATTGGTGCGCCTAGGACACCATGTTCGCCATCTACTATTCTTGAACGGTTTGCCTGTGGCTATATGCCATAAGGTTGACCGGTTATGGGCTCTGCCACGATGGGAACACAAACCCCAGTTGTGACTGGGGCACCCTTTTTCACCATTCGACCTAGTGCATGTCGAAATCCATAGTGACTATTCCAAACTAGGACAGGTTGCTTACCCGATTGTATGTTGTTTGAAACCACTGTGTGCGTAGTAAAACCCTAGCTCCTAACAAAATAGAACAGGGAAACCATACCCCAACATAGGAGTGTTTTGGCTCTCGTTTGCTTGCTATTTGCTGTCAGAGTGTGTCTCTACAGGGTTGTGCATATCAGTTTGCAAGTCTGGGTATCAGGCCGGAGGGCATCAGTATTTTGGGGGAATCAGTTTTACCTGAGGGTATCAGTTCACAGGTAGAATTTTGGATAGAATTCAGTAATAAGTACAGTCATTCAGCTATGCTCATATCTATTCCAGTGAAATTGGACTGAGATGCTGCCTGTTTTCTCTTTTGCTAGGTAGTCTTGGGAACCGTAGCTTCAGAAGGCTCCGATATCCCTCGGGCTCATTGAACCTCTATTGATAGACTTTGTCAGGGCAGTGATTCAGTTAAGAGCAGCCAGTATTTTCCTTCGCTGAGGAAAAACAGAGAAACGCCAGTCAAGGCTCATCGGTTCATCTGATCCGTTAGTCACCAGTCACATCACCTCTGTTCAGTTTAGCAGACTCATGATGACGCAGAATTCAGAAGAAATTGTGGTCATGACAGCAGCATTGAGCCAAGGAATCGCCATGCAGGGTGAGACCAACGCTGAAATGCAACGCCCATCTGGGGCACCTGCCATATATCCAGTCTTGGAACCTCAATCATTTCAAACCCGTGAGCCCACTACTTTTGAGCTGATGGGAATGATCGGCGATCTTCAGAGAACTGTGGCTGATCTAGCCTTTGGACTATCGGCTCCACCATCGACCATGTCACGTGTCAGAAATTTCATGCCAGAAGAACCCCCACTCTTGGGGTGAATTGTAATTGAACTCAGCCAACCTGAAGCCATCCCAAGTTCGGGCAATGACATGTCGACAACAACGGGCTTTCGCACCGATGTAGCAACCCAAACTTCTGACCAAGCTGAGGCTAGTGGAAAGAACAAAGTAGAGGCAGATATGGATCCCTATGAACAACTCCTGTGGGCTATTGAGGCTTTGAAAGCCGGGGGACTGAACAAACAACAAGTGCTCGCAGTCGCTGCAAAAATTGTGGATAACACTTTCCCCACTCAGAATGAGGGCAGTTCAAATCAAGGGGAAAATCAGGAGAAGGGCCGTCGTACCAAAAGCGATCCTTTGAGCTCTAAGTCTACACCCGGAAGAGATCAGAAAACCAAGTCTGCACCTACCGACCCCTTTGCTAGTGCGTCCAGCAAAAATCCACAAACCTCAAAGTATCTACCTCGAGGTCGCAGGGTCTTCCATGCCCTCTACATGCCTTTGTCCAAGGCTCTTCAAATCCTTGTTGAAAAAGGCCATCTCAATCCCCTTGAGCCTCGACCTCTCCCGAGTAACCTCCCTCTCTCGCATGATGGTACCTAGTACTGTGCATACCATCAACAAACTGGTCATAGCACCGACAATTGCTTTCGTCTTCGCCACGAAGTACATGATTTGATTGACGATGAGGTCATTGTCGCACCAAGCACTGAAAAGTCTATCGGCACTGGATCAATGAACTTAGGGGATAGTGCGAATATGTGATCGGGGGATAAACCAGCTGTGGGCGGGCTTAGTTTACTCTAGATATGGCGTATGGCACGCACTATTTTGAGCATTTGTGAGTGCTGTTTATTTTACATTCTAGCTTGGGTATTGAGTCAGTTCTGTTATATTGTTTTGAGTCTGTCTCTTTTCTTTGAGTCAGTCTTTTTGTTTCAGGTCTGTCTTGTTGTATTGAGTCAGTCCTGTTGTGTAGGAGTCGGGTGATTCCAAGGGTGTTACCTCGGACATCACTATGTCATTTTGTGTTTCTTTTTTCGCTTTCTTTTGAGTCTGTTTCTGTTGTGGAGCCAGTTACACCAGAAGATCTGAATGAAACAGCAGTGGTTTCCATGTTTTTGTGCTTATTTTTGCTTTGAGCCAGTTGTGCTAGAAAACTTGAATGAAACTGCAGTGCTTTTCACTTGCTCTTCTGTGCCTTGAAATTACTGCATTGACCTCAGTTTTTCAAAACTTTTTGAACATTGTGATGAAAACAAAGAGGAAGGAATTCCTCGGGTTTTGCAAAATTTGATCAATTGAGAGAAAGAGAGGCGTGCTAAGCTCTTAATGATTGAAATCATGCGTGCTAATGTGAGTACTGAGAAGGATCCTAGCTTGATCCAAATTGGTTCTACATTGTCTTCCGCACGAGCAATTAGTCGCTTTCTTAAAAGATTTCAAAAAATGTTTTGCGCCGTCCTGCGAAGACCTGTGTGGAATTGCTCTTGAGATTGTGCAGCTTAGGATTGCTCTTAGCCTCTAGACTCGACCCCTTGCTTTTAAACCTTGAACTTGGATTCAGAATGTTCAACGGTCAACCACAATGTGAGGCTTGTATGGCCAGATCAGAAACAACCCTCGAATTAGGGGCAAGAAAAGATCAAGAAGATCATATGTCTTCAAAATCGAAGCTTGCGAAGCTCGACCAGAAGTAGCCCTTGAACTAGGGGCCAGAAAAATGTTAGATGTGCTCGAACAGTCAAAAATTGGGGCATTTCTCAAGCTAACGAAGATCGGCAAGAATGCCAAATCCCAGAAGGGAGGAAAGAAGAAAGTATTACTGAAGGATAACCAAGTTCCTATCCACAACATTAGGGGCATATTCAGCCCCCATTGGATAG
Source organism: Camellia granthamiana (assembly GCA_036172215.1). NCBI lineage: Eukaryota > Viridiplantae > Streptophyta > Magnoliopsida > Ericales > Theaceae > Camellia > Camellia granthamiana. Next base: position 179,035,202 of record CM069903.1, read on the forward strand.
ACTTCTACATCATCAGCGAACATCAGCCATTCTCCTAGATTCAAATGGATTCGAGATCCTACGACCATTCAACATGGAAAAAGCTACACTTTTATCCTTAAGAGGCTCGCTAGGCCGAAAACCCAGAAGGGCGACCAGGCAAAAGTTAGAGTAATAAAAAAAGAAAAAAAAATGCAAAGAACAAAAAAGAAGAAAAGAAGAAAAAAAAAGAATTGAAAAGAAAAGAAAAACATAGCTCGCAAGGTTGAAAACCCAGAAAGAGCGGCCTTGGCAAAAGTTAGAGCGCAAAAGGAGAGGTTAATACCCGAGTGTACCTTAAACCGGAACTACGTACAGCTTGATTCCCATGTTTGGGATACGTAGGCAACTTCATTCTGAAGTCCAGCCATAAACACTTCCAATTGATTATGTCCATGTATTGGTTCTGATCGTCTTTGCCTTCTCTGTATCCTAGAGTTCGGTTGTGATCATCACTTTGAGGACTGATTACAATGCGCTGCGGTGCCATTCAAACAAGGGGCAACTTTTCGTTGCCATACAATGTGTTGCGGTCAAACAAGGGGCAACTTGCCGTTGCCGTGCAATGCCTTTTAGACAAGGGACAATTTTCCATTGTTATGGATCTGAGGTTGTGCATCTCAAGAGTAGGTTCCGTGCTCATTGAGCGGTGGCTATTCGCAAAAATAGTTTTTGGGAATTTTTATTGAGGTTGACTAATTTTCTCGAAAATTATTCCATTTTCCAAAACTAGACCATTTCTTGGACCCAAAAAAGGAAACTTTTCAGTGCCCATAACCTAACTTGCATGATTTTCAATCAGAAAGTTGAAACAAGTATGTTAATCTAACTCTCATGTTGGTCAAAATTGTTTTAGTAGAAAACCAAAACAAAAAAATGGTCAAAATAATGAACTAGGGGCACAGTTGAGTCAGGTGTTCTGTCTTTTCCCCATTGTCAACATATTTGCCAGGAAGGGCACTCTACTTGCCAGAAAAGGGCACAACTGAAGCTAACAAGCAAAGGGCTGAAAGCTCTCTCATCCTCCAAGCAGCGAGGTATCAAGCCAAGTGCGAAGTACGAATTGGAATGGATCAAGATACTCCACTCCCTCATCCGAGGCATCGACTAGATGTCATCGGAAGAAATAGCCGCGAGCTGATAAAGCTAGGGGCAAGAGCCCACAACTTCCCGTTTATCCATCAACCACCCAGGGGAGGGATTAAAAATGAGAGATTGAAGAATAGAGAGATGTGCGTTGAGAGAAAAAGTGAGGAAAAGGGATTTTTTAGAAAAACAGAGCCTGAGGGCCGAGTGATGTGAGAATCACAAATGAGAAAAGGATGGGAAATAATACCCGAAGAAACTGGGCTCCCCGTCAACTGAAAGGTCTCTCGCTTTTGGAACGCATCCGAGTGTTGTGTGTGTGTTTTGTTTGTCTCGATTCCTGTTGTGAGCTGTTTCGAGTGTTTCTCGATGTGTTTAGGCTGTTTACCTTTTGTTTTCCTTTGTTGAGTTGTGGTGCGCTGTGTTCAGTCGTAGGCTCAATACCCAGTCGAGAACTCATTTCTCAATTTCAAAATGATTCGTTTTGTGCTCAGAGTGCTGTGACATTGTCCACATTTGTGCAAAACAGGCTTCTTTCTTTCATAAAACCGCAGGGTTCAACCTAGGTCATGTGAGAACAGTGAAACCAGAACCTATCTGAAGCTATATGGGTTCCGGACTGCGAAGCAAAAGAAAAGAGGGAAAATGTCAGGCATCTGAGTGTGTCTCAACGTCTGCAAGTTTCGTCATTACATCTAGTATGTTCAGAATGAGCTGTATGCTCAGAATGAGCTGTGTGTTCAGAGTGAGCAGTGTGCTGTATGAGCTGTGCGCCGAATAAACTGAGTACTGTGTTATGAGCTGTGTGTTCAGAGTGAGCAGTGTGCTGTATGAGCTGTGTGCCGAATAAACCAAGTATTGTGTTATGGGCTGAGTGTTCAGAATGAGCAGTGTGTTATGTGATGTGTGCCCAAATGAGCTGTGTGCCGAATAAACTGAGTATTGTGTCATGAGCTGTGTGTTCAGAATGAGCAGTGCGCTATACGAGCTGTGTGTTCGAAGTGATCAGAATATTGTGTCAACTGTTTCAATGCTAGAATGGCGATTAGAAGTGCTCTCTCTGAATATCGTTCCATGCCAAGGGCATCTTGGCTATGTTTGTAATGAGTTCCTAGGAGACCAATGGCGACGGTGGAAACTAGAGTTCGAATGGTTGTTGCCTAGAACACAAAGGTTTGAAATTTCCGAGACTAAAGTCTGGTTTAAATACCCAGGGGTGTATCCTCAGCTTGAAATCCGTATGGAAGCCCCATAGGTTGAGGTAGCAGGTATGCGCCTCAGTTCTGGATACTAAACCAACCCCGTTAGAGAGTAGGGAAAGTTGTGAGTATGATCAGGAAAAAAAGTAGCATCTGTGGTTTCCCCAGCAGACGTTGCTCCTTGTCAGCATTTCAAGACCTTTTTACTATGAGTTGAAGGTGGGAGTTCGAGAAATACAAGAGGAGATCCCCGTCGGAGCAGAGCGGTTCACCGCCACTCACCTCAAGAGGTGCTTTCTAAAGCGCCGCTTTGTCTGTTCATTGCATTCTTTTAATATCATGCATTGTATTGCATTGTGCCTATCTAGTTTCTTTCTCATTTATGCACAGTATTGTATGTACTGTTCATTCAGAGAAGTTCCATTTCAGTTTGACTGATACCTTTCTCCTCTCGCGTTTGTTGTGCGTTTGGATACCTTTCCTCTTTCGCATGTGCTACGCTGAGAGTTTTCTCCTTCCTCTCTCGCATGTGCTACGCTGAGAGGTTTTCCCTTTTCCTTTCTCGCATATGCTACGCTGAGAGGATTTCCCTTTCCTCTCTCGCGTGTGCTACGCTGAGAGGTTTTCCCTTTCCTCTCTCGCTTGTGTTACGCTGAGAGGTTTTCCCTTTCCGCTCTCGCGTGTGCTACGCTGAGAGGTTTTCTTTTTCCCCTCTTGCGTGTGCTACGCTGACAGGTTTTCCTTCTTTCCGAAACATGGGGATATGTCCCTATGTTTCTCTTCTTCTTTTTTTCTTTCCAAAACACGGGGATACGTCCCTATGTCCCTATGTTTCTCCTTTTTTCTGAAACACGGGGATACGTCCCTATGTTTCTTCTTCTTTCCAAAACATGGGGATACGTCCTTATGTTTCTTCTTCTTCTTCTTTCTGAAACACCGGGATATGTCCCTATGTTTCTCACTCTTCCCATTCTTCTCACGATTTTAGCGTGTTTGGAATTCGTTTACCTCTTCTCACTATTTCAGCGTGGTTAGAGTTTGTTCCTTCCTCATACGATTTCAGCGTGTTTGGAATTCGTTTACCTCTTCTCACGATTTCAACGTGGTTAGAGTTTGTTCATTCCTCACACGATTTCAACGTGTTTGGAATTCCTTTACCTCTTCTCACGATTTCAGTGTGGTTAGAGTTTGTTCGTTTCTCACACGATTTCAACATGTTTGGAATTTGTTTACCTCTTCTCACATGATTTCAGCGTGTTTGGAATTCGTTTACCTCTTCTCACGATTTCAGCGTGGTTAGAGTTTGTTCCTTCCTCAGATGATTTCAGCGTGTTTGGAATTTATCTCTGGTTGCGTCGTTCACGCGCCTAAGCCGGTTGTTTTCGGACCTCCTCTCACGATTTCAGTGTGGTTTGAGTGTCCCTTTCCTCACACGATTTCAGCGTGTTTGGAATTTGTCTCAGGCCGCGTTGAGCACGCTTTTGATTGGTTGTTTTGGGATTTGTTTTTCCCTCTCTCTTGATTCCAGCATGGTTGGAATAGGTCCCCCTTCGCATCTACTGTACATGTATCACTCGCACTATTTTGTGCACTTCACTTGCATTGTGCATCCATTTTATCGCACTGTATTGTGCACTCGCGCTGTTTAGCGCATCGCACTCCCTTGTGCACTCGCGCTGTTTAGCGCATCGTACTGTCTTGTGCACTCGCGCTGTTTAGTGTATCGCGTTGTGTTGTGCACTCGCGCTGTATAGCGTGTCGCACTGTCTTGTGCACTCGTGTTGTTTAGCACATCGCACTGTTTTGTGCATTACATAGTATCATTTGCGCTACCTTGTGCACCTTACCTGCACTTGTTAGTGCATTGCATTGTTATGCACTCCATTGCATTTCATCCGCATTGTTATGCGTCACACTTAGGTTGCATTGTCATGCATCCCTTTCCGCATTGTTATACGTCACACTTAGGTTGCATTGTCATGCATCCCCTTTCCGCATTGTTATGCTTCACACTTAGGTTGCATTGTCATGCATCCCCTTTCCTCATTGTTATGCGTCACACTTAGGTTGCATTGTCATGCATCCCTTCCGCATTGTTATGCGTCACACTTAGGTTGCATTGTCTTGCACCCCTTCTGCATTGTTATGCGTCACACTTAGGTTGCATTGTCATGCATCCCCTTCCATAGTGTTATGCGTCACACTTAGGTTGCATTGTCTTGTATCCCTTTCGCATTGTTATGCGTCACACTTAGGTTGCATTTTCATGCATCCCTTCCGCATTGTTATGCGTCACACTTAGGTTGCATTGTCATGCACCCCTCCACTTGCGGTGTCACACACTTTTCACTTGCATTGCTATGCATGTTTCTAACGATATTGTACCTGTTGAGTTTTTTTTTCTTATGCAGGCACGATATTTTATGTACAGTTCATTTGAAGCTGAACCAGACGGTATTGTATGTACTCCGCGTAAGACGTAGCGAGAATTGTATAATTCTCTTACATCCTTTCTGCATGTAATGTAGTTTGATTTGTATTCGCTTACTTAAAACTGTTGCCTTTATTATGTATAATTACTTCGTTACAGCTTTTTTTGCATGATCATAAGTTATGTTCGGCTTCTTGCATTGTCTTTTGCATCTTGCCCCTGTCTGCGGGCACATTTCTTTGTTATCTTGCCTGTTTGTCTAAGTCTTTGGCTTTGTCAAAAATGGGTCGTCTTTGGGCTTTGACATTCACTCCTGTCACTTATGACTTCCGAGTTCTGTCAAAGAGGGGCAACTGTAGACACCCCATTTTTGACCGACCTTGAGACTCAGACGTCATCAATTGAGCGCTTGGTGATTGTGCATGTGGTGCTCATTCTGACGTTTTGGAGTTTTTGGCTGAGAGCCTTGCCACCGGGCCTCTGAACTCTTTGTTCTTTGGCTCGGTTTGTGGACCGAATCTTGTTTTCTCTTCCCGGAGGGAGGAAGTGGTCTTGTAGACCATCTCTTTGTGGTCATAGACCACTTTTTGTGGTCACAGTCCACTTTTCCCGTTTGGAGGCTAGTTTCTGATTTTTGGAGCCTTCGACTGCGCGCCTTGTCTCGGGACTGCTTAACGTTTTCCGTTTGGCATGGTTTTTGAACCACACCTTGTTGCCTCTTCCTAGAGGGACACTATGGTCCGGGAGACCACTTTTGTGCTCGCGTACCACTTTTGGTGCTCGTCAGCTAGTTTTCGGGGCTTTCGGCCGCGTGCTTTGCCTCCCGATCTCTTATCTTGCATCCGCTTTGGTTTGTTTTTGGCACAAACCTTGTTTTCCTTGTTTGGAAGGTGGTACAAGGATGGGAGACTACTTTTTCTCCTTGGAGACCACTTTACCTTCTGCCATCCAATTTTTTGGTCGGATAACTAGCTTTCTTGGTCATTGGACCATCTTTTCTGGTCGGCAACCATACCACCACTTTGCTTTCAGTTTGTTGACCACTCCCACCCATGGCCGACCAGTTTTTGTTTTGGGAGACCACTTGAAGGGGTCGGCCGACCACTTTAAGTAGCTGGCCGACCACTAAGTGGTCGGCTGCTTTTTGTCACCTTTTTGGAGATGTTTTCCTCCGGCTGTAGCTGGAGGGCACTAGAGCCATCCTCCATACACGTGTATGGAGGGATTGGTTTGAGCCTTAGCTTCTTGGAGAAGCTTTAGCTTTTGTTTTCTATAAGAGGGAGGCTCCTCCTCCCTCCTCCAGGTTCAGATTTTGGAGGTTTCAGAGATAGATATAGCTTTGTATCTATATCTCCTTGTTTGTTCTTGTTTTGTGCCCTAAAGTGCAGTTTTGTCTCACTTTTGTACACAAACACACACTCAAACACCTTGCTTGTGTTTCTGAGGCTTCTTGAAGTTGTTTTGGTGTTCTTGGGTTGGTTTGAGCTTGAAAAAGTTGCTGGAGTTGCAGCTTTGAAGAAGGTCTTCAAGGGTGAGTCTTTAATCCTTAAATCCCCCATTTTTTGCTTAAGCTTTTGGACCCTTTTGCATGCTGTTTTGAGACTAACTTCCTACTGCAAAAAGTTCTAAATCTTGGTGCTTAAGAACTTTGTTTAATGTCACTTTTGTATTTGGGGTTGTTTACCCCCTCTTAGGCCTTGTTTGGCCTTGCTTTTGTGCCTTCTTTTTAAGCTCTGGGGCCACCTTGTTTTGACCTTCTCACCACTGAAATCCATAGGGATTTCAGTGGTGGAAGTGGTGTTTTGAGGTCCCAAAAAGGAGAGGGTCATCCCCTCTCTTTGTGTCTTCAATATTTGTCTTGAATGCCTCATGTTTGAGCATGTGTTTTAAGCTTGTGTTGGCTTGTTCTTAGCATGTATTTGGGGTTATTTCAGCATGCCTTAGATCTTTTTTTGGTTGTCTTGATCATCCCTTGCATGCCTAATACACTTGTAGTGTAAATCACACAAACTAGTCTTGTATACTTCATGAAGTAGCATGTCATTCTAGCTTGTTTCGTTTTCATTTCAGCATGTTTTTGGTGATGTTTTGCCATGTCATACCTCTGTTAGGGTTTGGTTTGGTCACCTCTTGCATGCTCCAGGCACTTGTAGTGCAATTCCATGAATTAGCCTAACATGCATCATGCTTTAACATGTCATTCTAGCATGCTTTAGGCTTAACTTCAAGAAGCTTTTGTCCATGTTTTACCATGCTTTAGCTCTGATTTTTTTTGTCCTGGTCATGCATGACTTGCTTTGTATAGCCATAGTTCAATCTAGCTTGTAGGCTCTGTGTATCAAGTCCATTAGCATGCTTCACTTGGACTATTTTAATGATTTGGCATCATTTGTAATGTGATTTCAGTTCATGTTTCATGTTTCATGTCCATACACTCACATCTTTCACTTAGTCAATGCGTTGGAGGATTTGCCCCTTTATGTCTTAACATGAACCATTGCGTATGCTTTCATGCCATAGCTTGCGAGCCATCATTTCTGTGTTTATTTGGGCTTATTATGCCATGATATAACTCTGATTTTTGTTTCTTAAGTCATTCCATGCTTGGTCTTAATAGGTGTAGTGTAATCTACCTTATTTGCCTTGTATGCATCATGCCTTATGCACTCCATGCTAGCTTATTTTGGCTTCCTTCCATACATGTTTTAGACTCATTTTGACATGCTCTAGGACTGTTTTGGGTTGCCTCAACCATATGCTTCATCCTTTGTATAGCTGTAGTGCAATTGGCCTTGCTAGCTTTATGTTTTGATGCCTCATGCATGTTATCTTTGAGCTATTTGGATGATTTGGAATCATTTAATACTTGATTTCAGATCATGTAACATTGCCATATTACCACTTCATTCATGCTTTAAGCGTCTTTGAGTGTTGTGCATTATTGCCTAGTTTATGGCTTAGCTTGTATGCTTGCATGCCTAGGTCTTTGAGTCCCTATCTTAGCATGTTTAAGTCCTTGTTTAGACCTATTTGACCTCTGTCCTTGCTTAGTTCATGCATATGTGCCATGTATTGCATGCCTCCTTTATAATCCTCTTTGCTAGCTTTCATGCCTTAGGACCATTGCATGCCATACTTGCGTTGTTTGAATGATTTGGCATCATTTCTTACTCAATTTCAGTGCATTTAGTGTTGTTACACTCCTGCATTTGTCACTCCTTGAGCCTTCTTGAGGGTTGTGCTCTTAGGCCTACTTGGTTGGCCAATGCATTGTGCATGCATGCCTCATCTTTTGTGCCTTTATTTTAGCATTAATGGCCACTGTCTTGGCATGACTGAGGTCTGTCCATTTTGGTTTAAGTCCATTGAGTATATGGTTTGCATGTTGTTGTATGCTTTGTGCTTTGCATATTATTGCCCTTGTTGAATTGCATTGTACATGCACGCATTACATTGTGTTTAGAACCTTATGAGTGCCTTGCATTGAGTATGCCATCTAGTTCTTAGCATTTAGCATTGTTTATGCCATGTTACATCGTATTGTGCATGTTATGTTGTTGTTTGCATTGAGTATGCATTGATCATATTGCATTGAGTATGCCATGATAGTCATTGCATTATGTATGCCATGTAGTTGCATGTTTGCATGCTTAAGTTGCATTGCATGTTTGCCATGTTGCTTGTTGCATTGTGTTTGGAATAGGTTTTAGTCCAAACACGGGAAACGAGGGACGTTTCATACTTGAAGTGATGAAATGTGCCTTAATTCCCAGTCGCCGACGCTCTTGATCCTACATGATAAAGTTTTAGGCTTTATGTGTTTACTTGTGCATTCATTTCATATTGAATTGTGCAACTTCACCTCTCGGCCATCATGCATTGAAATGCGCGATTGGTGGCTCGAGGGTCGAGAACTACACTCCCTTGAGTTCATGACATGATAGGGAGGGTGGTTGTACACACATATCTTGCAAATACATTGACATGCCCTTTCTTGTTCTCTGTTGCAGCAAACTGGAATTCAGCAGCAACAACTGGTCGGTGTAGACGTCCCCGAACGTCCCGGGAGGGAAATCCCGTTCTGTTCATATTGGGCTCACTACAGTTCGGACTCAAATTGTCGCAGTCCTGTATCTAATCTCGCAGAGTGCAATGCAAGACCGATGAATCATCAAAGAGTCCAAATCTGACAAATCGTTTTGGAAAATAGATTTTTAGAAAGAAGTGCCAACCATGGACTGCTTTGCCAGATACAGAGTCGCCACCTAAATATTTTATTTTGGGGGAATTTAGGAAACCCTGACTTGTTGCGTAAGGCCACGTGTCCGTCATCACCAAAGTTGCCTCAGCTCGGGAACTTAGGTACGATTGGGGAAGGTCAGCTATGAGCACCCCCTCTCGCCCGATCCGAAGATCGACCTCTACTAACCATGATATCTAGTTTTGAAAATGTTATGTGTTCTTATTTCGGTTATTAGCCTAGATTTACTATGTGATGCACACAGCATACAAGTATAGACTGGGTCGCCTGAATTGGAACAAAACATTTCATGTTTGTTTTGAAAACTGTTTGCTACCCGTAAGTAGGCTTAAAATGTAGATTTTGCCACCTTCAGGTGGGCTTAGAAAACATGGTTTTGCCACTATCTAGTGAGCTTAAAACTCACAGTTGATGCATTATTCCAATTCGGGTGATCCAACCTTCACCCACAGGCATCCAGGCAGATATATCACATAAGCACATAGCCACATGGTAAGCATGCTGTCATGGCAACACTCACACTCATGCAAGGATGCTAAAGCATAAATGCTTACCTAGTACTCCAAGCCAAAACAGAAACTAGTTAGTAATCAAATACATGATCCTAATTCATGTTAAGATGGCTAATGCAACACATGCAAGATACGACTTACAATAGGCTCGGCTTTTCTAAGATGGCATATGATGATGCTACTGCTAACATGTATTCAACTTAGGATTGAAATACAAATGTAGTTAGTATGATGCGCTGAGCCCGGTGCATGCAAGACGGATGAATGGATGCAAACATGCAAACATAAGTATGCTAATTTAAACATGCCCTAGTATAAACATTATAAGCTAGTAAATAAAAAGGCGAAAGACGTGGGGTTGGAAAACATACACACACTCACGCACACTTATTACACAATTGCCCTTGCTCAGAGCGTCCGAATAAATTATACAGTCCGAATAAATAACTAACTATTCTAGCTAATTAAATATTACAAAATTTCTAATTAATTAACAATTTAAATAAGCTATGGAAAGTAGTAAAAGGCCTTGGGAAGAGGGATGCTTGCATGCTCGGATTGGCTTTGCCCGGAAATCCATTGCCATGACAAAAGCTGCCTCTGTTTACACTGCCTTGCTCCTCTGAAATTTATGCAGGTTTCTAGAACTGCTTTGAGATTCCTCCTAAGTGTTGTGGAGTGCCACCGGCCACAATTCAAGTCCACCGGCCATGGGAATAGGATTATTGGCCAAGCATTGAACCATCGGCTGGACACTGATGGTCGGTCAGCACCAAGAGTGGTCGACCGGCCATTTCTTCCTGCAGAGCCCTGTTTTGACAGCAGCAGAGAACAGACAGTGCATGGCATGTAATTTTCAAGGCAATGTGTGCATGGCCACTCTCCCAATCATGCTATGGACTCAAGGGAGTGTGGCCCTCGGTACTCGGGCCACCAATCAAGCATTTCGATGCATGATGGTCAAAGGCACCGAGTTTGCAAATCAATATGAATGCATGCAACAAAACAAATGAGTGCCTTACGCCCCATCATGTTGAGATCAAGGACGTCGGCGACCGAGGGTTGAGACGTGTTTCGTCACTTTGGGTACGAACACACCTCACCCCTCATGCTTGGTTTGACACCCCAAACCATGCATAATGCTATGCATGTATGCCATATGCAATACAAGGCAATGCAACTAATGCAATGCAATATGAGCATGCTAACTCAATGCAATGTAATACTACCTAAACATGCAAGCTAAACCAATGCAACATGAACATGTCAAGCATGCAACAAAGATATGAAATGCAACTAGCTAAACAACACGCAATTTACTAAGCATGCGACCATGATGTAATGGCAAGCAATGCAACAATGCACCAATCCAACTTGTCAAACATGCAAATATGTATAAAGAGGGACTTGAACTGAAATGGGAGGCCTCAGCCATGCCCCAAAATAGTGGCCAAAACACCCAAATTAAGGGGCCAACAGGGGAGGCAAATACACACGCAACGTCGGTCCCTAAGCTAGACCACTATGCACAACATTCAAGCATGAGCAAGATGGAGTAAACATGAAGGTATGACAATATAACAAGCTCTGAAATCATGCCAATAACGATACCAAATCATGTACCTATGGTGAACAAAGCATTCTAATGGACTTAAGGTTCAAAGCTAGTCAAGATGCTTGAACTAAGGCCATATCAACCAAGCCCCGCAAGGCTAAGGTGACTGAAAACAGACTTAGGGCAGACCAAAATAGGATGAGAACATGCATGGAACATGGTCAAAACATGCCAAGAAATGGGCCCAAAACAAAGGGCATTCAAGGCCACAAAAAGGAGGATTCTACTACAACCACCCCAACCACTCATGGCATGGACTATGCAATCAAAAATAGAGTTACAATGCACCAAAATAAGTCCCAAAACCCACTGATATGGCAGCCCAAAGCCTCAAACACATAGGCACACACCAAGGCCCAAACATGGAGCATAAGATCACATCTCTTCAAGGCATTGAAAGGGGAACACATGCAAGCATGTAAGCACAAAACATGGACTGAAAAGGCGTAATAAGTGATTCCAAATCATTGAAATAGCCTAGGTAATGCAAGCTAATAACTCACACACTCAAGGCTCACAAGCCACAATGCAAAGAGGCTATATAAAGCATGGCAAGCATGACTCCAAAGACCCAAGACAGACCTTAAGCATGACAAAATAATGCTAAAACCTTCTTTGAACCAAACCAAATTCATGCTAAAATGACATGCTACAACATAGTACATTTTGGGCCAAAACATGGAATTATAAGGCAAGCATATGATGCATGAAATGGACCATTATCCGACTAAAAACAGTGATATAATATGACCAAATAACATCCAAAAACCTCTGAAATGGAGCCAAAAACAACTAAGCATGCATACTACCCTTATGAGCCAAAAAAAAATGAACAAATGAGAGACCACGGGAGAGGGGTGTCCCTCCCCTATGCAAGACTTCAAGACCCCTTCACCACCATTGAAAATCCACTGGATTTCAGTGGTGAGAAGGCCAATACACAAAAGGTTCCAAAGCTCAACAAAAAAAGGCACAAACGGGGGCCAAACAAGGCCTAAGAGGGGGAGGTCGACCCCAAAAATACAAGACTTTTTTCAGTTATACACAAAGCTTAAATCAGTATGCAAGATATATTAAAAACTAGTGCAAGAATGGGGAATATAAAGCAACTATACTCACCCTTGAAGAACACTTGAAGAACAGCAAGTCCAGCCCCTTTTTCTAGTCAAAACCAACCCAAAACCTCCAAGAACAATCTCTCAACACCTCAAGAACCGAAGTATGGTGTAATACTATGTGTCCTAGTGCAAAACTTAGAACAAAACACACTTTTGAACTCTCAAACACACACAAATGAAGAGAGAGAGGGAGATATAGAGAGAGTGGTTTATATAGCAGATATATATGTATTATCTCTGGTTTTGCTGAACCTCCTCAAAGGAAGAGGAAGGTCCTCTTATATAAAGCAAGATGAAGGCTTGAAGCTTCTAAGGGAAGCTAAAACAAAAGGGTCAAGGAGGTCAAGCTTCTCAAGGAAGCTAACCCAAAGGTTCAAGCTTCTTGAGAAAGCTAAGACAAAGGGTCAAGCTTCCTCAAGAAGCTTGAGCAAAGGGTCTAAGCTTCTTGAGGATGCTAGAACCAAAAGGGTGCGAAGGGTGTAATTCCTTCATACAGTATGGAGGACAAATCTGTGCACTCCAGCTGGCACAGCTGTCATGCATAATGCCTGAAAAAGGCAAAAAGGTGGTACCGGCCAGAAAAGGGGTCCATCGGCCAAATAAATAGTCGGCTGACCACACAAAGTGCCGACTGGCCATCACCAGTGGCCGATAGACTCAAACTATAGCCGGTGGCCTCAAACCAAGGCCGGTGAATATTAGTGATAGCTAACAAGCTACTCTTTACCCTCAGGTGCAAAAACAAACAAGTTCTTGGTGCAAAACCAAGCACAGAACAGTCGAGTTGAGAGAACCTGAGACAAGGCACGCGGCCGAGACCTTCGGGAACTCAAAACGAACACGAATATGGATGATCATCGAGTGTTCAAACGATGACGTCCAAGTCTTGAGGACGGTCAAAAATGGGGTGTCTACAGTTGCCCCTCTTTGACAGAACTCGAAAGTCATAACAATGACGGGAGTGAGTGTCAAAGCCCAGAGATGACCCATTTTTGACAAGGTCGAAGACTTAGACAAAGCATACAAGCTACAGATAAGATATGCGCCCGAGGGCAGGGGCAAAATGCACGACAATGCACGAAGCCGAGCATAACTTATGATCATGCAAAGAAAGCTGTAACGAAGCATCTATATACAATAAATGCAACAATTTAAGCAATCTAACATAAATCCAACTACATTACAATGCAGAAAAGATGTAAGAGAATTATGTAATTCTCGCTACATTTCACGTGGAGAATACAATACCTGTGCGGTTCGTCTGGTCGCGCCAGCTTCAAATGAACCATACATACAATATCGTGTCTATAAGGGAAAGAAAACTTAACAGGTACAATATCGTTAGAAACATGCATAACAATGCAATTGAAAAGTGCGTGACAACGCATGTGAAGAATGCATGACAATGCATTTGAAACAAGCATAATAATGCGAGAAGGTGCATAAACACATGTAAGTAAAGCATATGTGACAACGCATACAATGTGTGAAGCAGGAATTAAAATATACACATGTAAGCAAAGCATGCAGTAATGCATACAATGTGTATGAAAAGGAACTTGAACACATGTAAGTAAAGCATGCAGTAACACATGCAATGTGTATAGCAGGAATGAACACATGTAAGTAAAGCATCCGGGTTAACGCAAGTAATGTGCAACCTCCTGTGAGATGCATAAACACATGTAAGTAAAGCACACGCAGAAACGAATGCAATGTATGAAGCAAGCAAGGTATGAACACATGTAAGTAAAGTACACGTAAAAACGTACACAATGTGTAACCACCTGAAAGATACATATACACATGTAAGTAAAGCATGCAATAACGCATACAATGTGTATAGCAGGAATGAACACATGTAAGTAAAGCATGCAATGACGCATGCAATACGTAACCTCCTGTAAGATGCATAAACACATGTAAGTAAAGCACATGCAGAAACGCATGCAATGTGTGAAGCAAGCAAGGTATGAACACATGTAAGTAAAGTACACGCAAAAATGTGTACAATGTGTAATCTCCTGAAATACATATACACATGTAAGTAAAGCATGCAATAATGTATACAATGTGTATAGCAGGAATGAACACATGTAAGTAAAGCATGCAATGACGCAAGCAATGTGTAACCTCCTGTAAGATGCATAAACACATATAAGTAAAGCACATGCAGAAATGCATGCAATGTGTGAAGCAAGCAAGGTATGAACACATGTAAGTAAAGTACACGTAAAAACGTACACAATGTGTAACCACCTGAAAGATACATATACACATGTAAGTAAAGCATGCAATAACGCATATAATGTGTATAGCAGAAATGAACACATGTAAGTAAAGCATGCAATAACGCATGCAATGCGTAACCTCCTGTAAGATGCATAAACACATGTAAGCAAAGCACACGCAAAAACGCATGCAATGTGTGAAGCAAGCAAGGTATGAACACATGTAAGTAAAGTACACGTAAAAACGTGTACAATGTGTAACCACCTGAAAGATACATATACACATGTAAGTAAAGCATGCAATAACGCATACAATGTGTATAGCAGGAATGAACACATGTAAGTAAAGCATGCAATGACGCATGCAATGCGTAACCTCCTGTAAGATGCATAAACACATGTAAGTAAAGCACACGCAGAAACGCATGCAATATGTGAAGCAAGCAAGGTATGAACACATGCAAGTAAAGTACACGTAAAAACGTTGTACAATGTGTAATCTCCTGAAAATACATATACACATGTAAGTAAAGCATGCAATAATGCATACAATGTGTATAAATGCAAGAAGGGAGCATATTCAACTGAAGCATGGTAAAGGCATGTTATTCATGATGTTGAGATGCAACTTCAAAACAAGATGAGGCATCGCTCAACGCAGGACACATAACGAGCGTGTTTTATTAAAGCCAAACGAAGCAACGTAATACAACACAATTGAAGCGATTTTGTGGAAGTCACAAGATACCAAAAGGATACGGGAAAGGATGCTCCTTGTACGCACGGAACATCGCTCATAGAAGACACTGCTCGAGGTCAACACGAAGATCTACTAAGGTTTCAAGAGTGCACTTCCTTGCACTGTCTCGAGTAATGAAGGTGCCAAACCACATAATTGACCCGAACAAGGGCGTGGGAGGTGAATCGACCACAAGGGGAGGCCACCGGTATTAATCCAGACATTCTGCCGCCTCTCTCCCCTTTTGCTTTACTTTCCTTTTCTACTGTTAGTTTTAAGCACATTATACTGCCTCAGGCAGGTTTTACTTTTTCAAAAACTGTGAATTTTTGCAAAAGACATGATGGAAATGAAACAGCTATTTTGTCCAAAAAGGTGTTACATTTGTACTTCCTACGCATCGCATCGCGTGGCATCACATAACAATGTGAATGAAATTGAACTTTGTTTGAAAGTTAAGCATTTGCATCGTAATAGTCAGGTAGTGAACCGACTAACAACTCGATAAGCAAAACAAAGAAACTCGATAAGCTAACCAAGTGCGAGTACAACTCGATAAGCAAAACAAAGATTTAAAGAAATGAAGTACAACTCGATGAGCAAATGTACAACAACTCGATAAGCAAAATGGGCGTGACTCCGCAAAAATCATCATCGGAGGGCATTGGAAGTGGTGCCAGTCCTCAAATTCTCAGCATGTTCAACACATAAACAGCTCAGGGAACAAGAAGGAAGACCACCGACCATAGGGGAAAGTCATCGGCCTCGAGAAATGGCCATCGGCCAACAGCTTTGACCCATCGACCAAAATGATGGTCGGTCGGCACTATTTTTAGCCGGCCGGCCATAAATGGCAAGAACCACCAGAATGCTGATAGCTGTCTCCACTCACACCTTATCCCCTACAAAAGCCTCAACTTTGTAGTCTTTCTCAATTCAACACTGATTTGCTTCAAATGGAAGAGTTTCTTGCCCAGAATCTCACAGCTTGGATTGCCAACTTGGATGGCTTGGAAAAGCTGAATTTTCGAGGCTTCGATATTAATGCACTATTCACTCTGAGTCATACCCCGCTGCACTTTCTGTTTCTCCATGCTGCGACAAAGTTTTGGAATCCGGTAACACATGTCTTTAGCTTTGGCGGGCAAGAGGTATGTCCTACCTTCGAGGATTTCCAAGCTTTGATGGAATCTGAGCGCAACGAAGAAGTCTTGCCTCAGCTTCGCTTTGGCCATGCCCAAGCCTTAGGGTGAATGTGTGGGCTCACGATGCATGATGCTCGCTCTTTGATTTGTGACGGAATGCTAGATGTTCCGAGTTTGATTTGTCGGTTTTCTGATGCCGGTGACCGTGGCGACCATCATTGGCAGGGCTTTGGGCGACATGCCCTCTGTTTGTGCATACTATCTTGCCTCAGGCTCCGGAGGGTCTAGTGTCCGGTTGATCGAGGTTGCCGAAGGCTTGAAGGAGGGCAAGAGCTGCATTGCCATGATATTGGCCGAGACATTGATGGGCTTGGACGCTTTCCATCGCCGGGAGACGACCAGATTTGCGGGGGAGTCCACTATTGCTGCAGGTAATGTTTCCCACCCAATCTCACATATGTATTGCTCACATCACTTGGCCTTCAGGCTCGATTTTTCTCACAAAACCCTTTTCTCACTTTTCTCTCATCGTACATCTCTCTATTCTTCAATCTCTCATTTTTCATCCCTTCCCAGGTGTGGTTGATGGACAAGTTGCAGGTTGTGGACTCTTGCCCAGCATACTTAGCTCGTGGCTACTTCTTCCAACAACGTCTAGTTGATGCCCTTGATGAGGGCTGGTGGTTTAACTGGATGTGCAGTTTGGCCGCAGACCGCATTGCTTGGCGGTGCCCTTGGCTCAATTTACCGCAATGGGCTACAGCATGTCCCGGCAGACTGGGATTCAGTTGATTGGCTTGACTAACTGTGTGTTCTATTTCCCATTCCAGTTCCAACGCCAGTTCGGCCCATGACCAGATTTTCCCGCCAGAGGGTATAGAGTACCCAACTACATTTCTGGTCCGAGGTACACAGCTTGCTCGATATGCTACAGCATGGAGGACTAGAGAGCTCCTGGCCCCCGCTCCCACTTTCAGTTGCACTTTGTCTGATGAGTGCATAGATTGGCTTAATGAAGAGGCACAGATTGGGCCCAGCTTGGCATCAGAGGCTTCGACCAGCTCTGGGAGGGGGCGCAGGAACACCTGACTTATCTATGCCCCGGATTAATTGCTTTATCAGTACTTTCAAGTTTTCTTTGTGGATGTAATCAAAAGCAACTTTAATTTGTATGCAAGAGCAAGAGAACTCTGTATTGAAATCAATGAAATTGAAGGTTGTGGGTACTGAAAATTTTCCGCCTTGGTCCAAAAATGGTCTAAGTTGTAAAAAGATTAATTTGAACAAAGTCAACTTTTATCAAAACTTTTCAAAACCATTTTCGATATGGATCAGAACTGGACACGCCTGAGATCTGTCACTAAGATGCACAACCCTGGATGCCCAGCAACTGGAAAGTTGCCCCTAGTCTGAATAGCACTATACCGGAGATCGCAAACGAACTCCTAAATGCTGAATAGACAGAGATGACCGAGATGATCAAATGGACAAAGTTGATCGGGGAAAAGTTTATGGCTGAACTTCAGGATGAAGTTGCCTACGTATCCCAAAGATGGGAATCAAGCCTTACGTAGTTCAGGGTTGGGTTCACTCGAGTATTTTCACTCTCCTTTTACGCTCTAACTTTTGCCAAGGCCGCCCTTTGCGGGTTTTCAACCTTGCAAGCTCAGTTTTTATAATTTCTAATTTTTCATGCTCTAACTTTTGCCTAGGTTGCCCTTTTGGGTTTTCGGCCTAGCGAGCCTCTCAGGGGTAATATTTCTTCAACTTGTCCATGTTGATCGGCTGTGAGAACTCTAGGCCATCTAGATCCATTAAAACCACAGCTCCACCTAACTAGATAGACTTGATGATGTAGGGACCAGTCCAATTGGGTCTGAACTTGCCCCTAGGGTCGTGGATGGGAGCTCGGTTGTCCTTGAGCACCAGATCTCCTTCTTTCAAATTCTTGGACTTAACTTTCTTATTGAAAGCTTGGGCAATTCTGCGCTGATAACCTTGAACACGGTACAGTGCTTTCAGTCTTCTCTCATCAAAGAGCATGAGTTCCTCAAATCTGTTCTGCTGCCAATCTACTTCGGCTATCTGACACTCAGCCAGTACTCGCAAAGACGGAACCTCAATCTCAATAGGTAGAACAGCCTCCATCCCATAAACCAACGAATATGGAGTCGCCCCAGTAGAAGTTCTAATCGAAGTTCGGTAGCCCCACAGAGCAAACGGCAGCTTATCTGACCAGTCCTGGTAGGTTTCCACCATCTTCTGTAGTATGTGTTTGATGTTCTTGTTGGCGGCCTCAACTACTCCATTGGTTTGCGGCCGGTATGTGGATGACTTATGAAAAGCCACGTTGTATTTCTCCAACAAGTCAATCACTTCCTTCTTGAAGTGGGAACCGTTATCTGAAATTATCTCATTTGGGACTCCGTAGCGACAGATGATGTTGTTTCTGATGAACTTTGCAACGTGCGAAGCCTTCAACACGGCATAAGATTGGGCGTCAACCCATTTCGTAAAATAGTCTATCGCGACCAGGGTGAATTCATGCCCATTTGACCCCTTCGGAGTGACAGCCCCTATCACATCAATTCCCCAAACTGAAAATGGCCATGGCGAAGTCATATTGTACAGCTTTGACGGCGGGATATTCATACGGTTTGCATGGATCTGACATTTGTGGCATCGCCGGACAAAGCTGATGCAATCCTCCTCCATGGTGGACCAATAGTAACCCTGTCTGAGAATCTTCCAAGCTAACATTACCTCGTTCATATGTGTTCCACATTCCCCTCCATGGATGGCCTCCATTAGGCGCTTCGATTCTTCGTCTTCAACGCACAACTTATGCATTCCCAGATGACCTCTCTTATATAGCTTACCCCCGTAGATGATGACCTGAACGGCCATTCTTCTGACTGCCCTTTTATCCTTGGCATTTGCCCCTGGTGGATACACTTCCTTCTCCAAGAAATTCCAAATGTCGTAATACCAGGGGTTCCCGTCCTGAACCTCATCTATAGCAGCAATTGATTCGTATGATGGCGCAAACTTCTGGTCAATGATGATCGGACGCATCCAGACTCCAAACGGGATGTCGATCATGGAAGATAGAGTTACTAGTGAATCTGCGAACCTTTTGTTCTCTCTTAACAGATGAGCGAAATTTAGCTTCTCAAACCGAGGAATTAACAAGTCCAAGGTTTGGTGGTACATTATCATCTTTTCTTCTTTGATTTTCTAGTCTCCTTTTGCTTAAGACACAACAAGGTTCAAGTCCCCCGATGACGTCCAACCATCTTGCCCCTAGTTCTAGGGCTACTTCTAGACCGACAATGCATGCCTCATATTCTGCTTCGTTGTTCAAGACTTTGAACTGGAGTTTGAAGGCTAGAGGGATACGGGAATTGTCAGGTGCTATCAGCAACACCCCTATTCCATACCCGTACTGGTTTGATGCTCCGTCAAAGTACATAGTCCAAGTTTCATCATCGATATGCAAAATGGCCTCATCTGGGAATAAGTACTCAACTGCTTCACCCCCTTCCACTGGATGATCGGCTAAGAATTTTGCTACTGCTCTTCCCTTGACTGACTTGCGCGTCACATATTTCAGATCGAATTCGGAAAGCAACAGCAACCAACGAGCTAGCCTACCCGTAAGTGCCGGTTTCTCGAAAAGGTATTTGATGTGATCTAATCTTGAAACCAACATTATGGAATGAGCTAACAAGTAGTGCCGCAGCTTCCTGGTAGCCCATACCAAAGCTAAGCAAGCCTTTTCCAACGGCGTGTAGCGGGTCTCATACTCTAGCATCTTCTTGCTCAAATAGTAGATGGCTCTCTCCACTTTGTCCTCTGATTCTTGCGCGAGCATGCAGCCCCATTGTAGTTTCAGTTACTGAAAGGTACAATATCAACGGCTTCCCTGGTTCAGGCGGTGACAACACGGGTGGGTTCTGTAAGTATTCCTTGATCTGTTCAAAAGTAGCTTGGCATCGGCCGTCCCATTGGAACTTCGTTCCTTTCTTCAGGAGACCAAAAAGTGGTTCACAAGTCAAGGTTAATTTTGAGATAAACCGTCTTATGAATTGCACTTTACCTAGAAAGTCTCGCACCTCCTTTTCAGTCCTTGGTGGTGGTATTTCTAAGATGGCCTTGATTTTGGAAGGGTCGACTTCGATACCTCTTTGTGTAATCAAAAACCCTAACATTTTTCCCGCTGTAACACCAAACGTACACTTCTGAGGATTCAACCGCAACCGAAATTCTCTGATCCTTTGAAAGAACTTTTACAAGGTGGTGTAGTGGCCCTCTCTTTCTTTGGACTTGACAATCATGTCATCCATGTACACCTCAACCTCTTTGTGGATCATGTCATGCAATATCGTGGTCGCGGCCCGTTGATATGTAGCTCCAGCATTCTTCAACCCAAACGGCATCACTCTGTAGCAGTATATCCCCCACGGGGTGGTGAAAGCAGTCTTTTACCGGTCTTCTGGTGCCATCACTATCTGATTGTAGCCTGAGAAGCCATCCATGAACGAAAGCAAAGCATACCCCGCTGTGAAGTCTACTAATTCATCGATATGCGGTAAAGGAAAGTCGTCCTTCGGACTAGCTCTGTTCAAATCTCTGAAATCCACGCATACCCTGATCCTGCCATCCTTCTTCGGCACTGGAACAATGTTGGCCAACCAAGTTGGGTATTCAGATACCAGCAGGAACCCTGCATCGATTTGTTTGGTGACCTCTTCCCTAATCTTGATGGCCCAGTTGGGGCAGATTCTTCTGAGTTTTTGCTTGAAGGGTCGGGCCTCGGGGTCAAGAGGGATCCGGTACTATACAATCTCAAGATCGATTCCAGGCATGTCTTCGTAGGTCCACGCGAAAATATCTTTGAAATCTTTTAATAAAACGACTAAGCGCTCGCGTTCCTCCGAAGACAACGTGGACCCGATCTGGACCAGCCGCGGGTCCTTCTCGGTACCAATATTCACAGTAGTGATTTCATCAACTAAAGGTTTAACAAATCTTTCCTGCTCTTGATCAATTAATCGTTGCAAAACAGGAGGAATTTCTTCCTCGTAGTTTTTATCAAATTTTTGAAAGTCCTGATTCAAGCAATAAATCAAAGGCACAGAAAAGTACTCAGAAATCACAGCCACATCATTCTCATAAAGCACATCCAAACCATCCGATTCTTCTGTTACAACAGACTCAAAAGAGAAGGAAAAAGACGACCTAGACAGGACTGTGGCTTCCGGGTTATCACCCCCAGGAAATACCGGACTCGGACTCAGTCCAACTAGAACCTAATTCCAACTCACAAGACTCGGTGGAATCAGATTCCGGCTCACTACCTGACCCGGTGCTGCTTGATAAAAATCCCTCTTCATATTTCCAAATGAGAGAGCGTGCGGTAGATGCATCCAAAATGTTTGCTGGTAGGCCCGCAGCCATTTCATTCCCGATCATGGACACCGAGAAGTTATCCCCCAAGCACTTTTGTTCGATCGAAGGATCTGAAAGTAGACATGCCAGCGCTACCCCCATTTCACTTTTGGTGTTCTCAGACTCCACTTTCTTACTCTGCTTAACTCAACTATTAGGTCTGTCTGCTCTTTGGCAACATCATCCCCGGATAATTGCAGGTCAAAAAAGATCTCAAAACTTGGCACGCGCTTCCTCTCCGCATTTAGCCACGGCTCTGGGAAGCCACAAAATGGAAAGTCCTCCCCTCCTAGACGAAGCATCCGTTTAGGGTACCCTAGATGGACCGGTGCATTAGCTCAAAAGGCTTCCATGCCTGCTTCGCTTTGGCTCTCCCCAGCCATCTCCTTGCCTTTCCTTATCCAATCCTCTTTGGTGGGCAGATAACCCAAACCAAAGGTATGCGGGTTGTGTGGCACTTCGGCCAATGCTACGACGCCCTTCCAGCCGCTCTTTCCCAATCCCATCCCGGGGATGTGTTGGAGCTTGTTCATGAGGTACACTGATTGAGCACTGACATACAACCCCTCATTAACAGCCAAAATGTTCTGTACAACCTGGGCCTCGGCAAGGGTAAAACCCGACATGAACACATCCTCCATACCATGCTCAATTTCCAAAACTGGCGTAGATACTTCTGGTGGTGGATGGATCGACGAATTTCTAACAACAATGGCTACTCCCTTCCCATGGGGGTATTTCACCATCTGATGCAAGGTGGACGAAACTGCCTTTACCTGGTGCAGCCACGGCCGTCCCAGGAGTAGATTGAAAGTGGCGGGGAACCTCTAGGACGTGAAAGTCTATCTCATGCTGTCCCGGGCCAACCTTGGTCTGAATTTTCATTGTTCCCATTACTTATCTGCTCGTGTTGTCATATGCCCGAATCACCTGGGTTGTCGGCACAAAGTCCGCGATTTTTAAACTGATTGCATATGCAGTTCTTGTTCGGCACACATTGATGGCGGACCCTGTGTCGACAAGTACCACGGGTATCCATTTGTTTCTATACTCCACAGAGATGTAGAGTGGCTTGTTATGGTTCGCACCCTCAGGTGGCAATTCCTTGTCAGAAAAAGTCAACATTGGGGTAGCTCCTCCCGGAAAAACTAAGCCCACCAGCTGTTTAGGCGTGGTGTCTATTGCAAGCTTGGCCTTGTCTAGGGCCGATAAGACAGCTTGTCGATGCACCCGCGATGCCATAAGCAATCCCCAGATGGAGATGTCTGCTTGTATCTTTTTCAACTGTTTCAGTACAGCCTCATCTTCAAGCTGCTTCTCTTTTTGCTTCTTTGCCTCCTTATCTTTCCCAGATGCCTCTGGCTGATCTAGGTGTGGAGGCTTGAAATACCGTCCACTCCTAGTCATATGGTCAACTTCAC